>JAYKKM010000477.1:3092500-3282500 GCA_035772405.1 Chrysogorgia sp. JL179-B06
ATCTAAAGTCAGTAAGATCTTTCATATGAACTACATTTGTATTTGGGCCGGAGTGTCCCTTTAAGAAATAGAAAATGTCTGCCTGTGTTTACATAGCCTGATGCAAACATATATAAGGGAGTTTGAGGTAGATGTTGTCACGACCGATTTCCTTTACCTGCAGTACTACTGGATAACTAATGAGATCTTGCATTGCGATCAGTAGTCACTCACTACTACTTTCACATTGTTGTAACAAAATCCTTTAATTAAATTCCAGATTTGTTATGTCTCACTTATTCGCTTTCTAATAAAATACTTTTTTACTGAAGCGCTGCTGGCGCGCGTTGCTTCTCATCACTGAGTTCTGAGGTTAAGCCTGATCGGACAGGGTTAATACTTGGATGGGTGACTACCTCCTCTGATCCCTGAGCTTGAGACTCGTGTGAGTAGAGTTGTTGATTGTCTCCTGTGCTTCAACTCCTGTGTTGTCAACTCAGCCTTCCATCCTTCTGAGATCGGTAAAATGAGTACCAGCTTGCTGGGGTAAGTGAACTTTGTCTAGGGATAGGAGTTACGCCCACCCCTACCTTCCGGTAGAGATACATGTACGCAGTGCGTACCTATTTTTGCATCTGGTTATGTAAACACAAAGCATCCATTTTGTATTTCGTTTATAAAATAAGACTAAGAAATAAAAATAAGACTATAAATGGGATTGAATCACATTCATGATGTGAAAATTGATTAGAAATTTTCTAACCAAGGTGTGTTTATTGTTTAGTTTCTTTTGAGTTTCATATTATAAAATGAGATCTTGATTTCTACTACCTCGTAGGGCTGATGCGCCAATAATGTCTCAGTATTATGAATGGACATCGCATTGCGAAAAAGGCTTGGGGTAAGTATGTTTATAAAATAACATGTATGCTACGCAGGCTCTAATTGGTCAACACCCGTGTTTGGATCAAGCCATCAAAACCCGCAAAAAATTTCCCTTAAAGGACATTGGCAACAAAAATTAAGTTTGTCTAATATGAAAGAACTCGTAAAATGATAGAGTAACACCTTTTACAACTTCTCCGTATTTTACTTCGTTTTTGAGATATTTCAGTTTGTTTGATATGTAAATGAGATGGTCTCTGACGTCAGGTGTGGGGTAGAGAATTTTCACTCATTAAAATATTAGTTCCATCTTCAAGTTTGTTGCACAAATTTATTTGAAAATGTGCGTATAATAACTCCTCGTGATAATGAACGTTGTAAACTTAGCAATCACTGAGATATAAGACATTTTTTAATGAGTGAAAATTCTCTACCCAACACCTGACGTCAGAGACCATCTCATTTACATATCAAACAAACTGAAATATCTCAAAAACGAAGTAAAATACGGAAAAGTTGTAAAAGGTGTTATTCTATCATTTTACGAGTTCTTTCATATTAAACAAACTTAATTTTTGTTGCCAATGTCCTTTAAGTTTTGCTGCTCGTTCTCTTGTATTATTTTATAAAAGAAATACCTAATGGTTTTTCTGTGTTTGGATACTGTGATCCACGGCTCATATTTTTTACGCTTTTCTCCAGTTTTTCAACTTCCCGCGTGTTTGGATCACAGTATCCAAACACGGAAACCATTAGGTATTTCGTTAATGGCAACTGTGATCCACGAACTCGCCAACCTCGTAACTTAGCAACGTTCGATCCTGGTGCTTGCGATGTTATTACAAAAGTAATTATCTTTATTACTCCGCCAGATACCATTGGTCTTGATTGGATTGATATCAGTTTTGTTCAGATACCATTGGCCTTGGACTGGATAACTCTTGCTATCATGCTCTGCAGTCTCATCCAGTGTAATTGTTTTTTTGTGTCTTATTGTTTAGGTACAACGAAAATGGTCGTTGCAATGGAGAAGTGGAATTCTCATTAAACCCTCCAGAACGGTTGCAATGGGAACTGCCAGATAAGGTGGAGTTATCATGATCTCACACATATCAACATTATCATCATTATCATCATCATCATCATACCATATCATCCTCATTATCATCACCATCATGGCACTGAACTTATATACATACAATACATGCTTTGTTTCCCAGTAAATGGATAGAGGATTTTTACGTTTCAGTGCATTGAAATAATTGAGATTGCCAATGGCAAGAATCTTTCTTTAATAAGTGATCTGGATCTTCACATTCTGGTTCATGATGAATTTGGTATGTAGAATTTCAAGTAGCAATGGAACATCCTCCTTCCTTGCCTTCCTCCATTTCTCATTCGATCCATTTGTATATTTCTTTCTCCCTGCTTTAATATTTTCATACCACCTTCCTTCCTTCCTTCCTTCCTTCCTTGCTTCCTCTCCTTCATTCCATCCTTCCTTCCTTCCTTTCTTGCTTCCTTCCTTTTTGCTTGCTTGCTTCCCTGTTTCCTTCCTTTCTTGCTTCCTTCCTTGCTTCCTTTCTTGCTTCTTTCTTTCCTTCCTTCCTTCGTTCCTTCCTTCCTTCCTTCGTTCCTTCCTTCGTTCCTTCCTTCCTTCCTTCCTTCCTGGACTTCCTTCCTGGACTTCCTTCCTGGACTTCCTTCCTTCCTTGCTTTCTTGTTTGCTTGATTCCTTCCTTTCTTGCTTCCTTCATTCCTCGCTTCCTTTCTTCCTTCCTTCTTTTCCTTGCTTGCTTCCTTCCCTCCTTGCTTCCTTCCGTGCTTCCTCTCCTTCATTCCATCCTTCCTTCCTTTCTTGCTTCCTTCCATTTTGCTTGCTTGCTTCCATTTTGCTTGCTTGCTTCCCTGTTTCCTTCCTTTCTTGCTTTCTTGCTTCCTTCCTTCCTTGCTTCCTTCCTTTCTTCCTTCCTTCTTTTCCTTGCTTGCCACCTTCCTTCCTTCCTTGCTTCCTCTCCTTCATTCCATCATTCCTTCCTTTCTTGCTTCCTTCCTTTTTGCTTGCTTGCTTCCCTGTTTCCTTCCTTTCTTGCTTTCTTGCTTCCTTCCTTGCTTCCTTCCTTGCTTCCTTTCTTGCTTCTTTCCTTCCTTTCTTCCTTCCTTCCTTCCTTCCTTCCTTCCTTCCTTCCTTCCTTCCTTCCTTCCTTCCTTCCTTCCTTCCTTCCTTCCTTCCTTCCTTGCTTGCTTGCTTGCTTGCTTCCTTCCTTCCTTCCTTCCTTCCTTCCTTCCTTCCTTCCTTCCTTCCTTCCTTCCTTCCTTCCTTCCTTCCTTCCTTCCTGGACTTCCTGGACTTCCTTCCTTCCTTGCTTTCTTGCTTTCTTGCTTGATTCCTTTCTTGCTTCCTTCATTCCTCGCTTCCTTTCTTCCTTTCTTCCTTCTTTTCCTTGCTTGCTTCATTCCCTCTTTGCTTCCTTGTTTCCTTCTTGCTTCCTTTCCTTTCTTCCAGCATTAGTCACATTGTCTGTTTCTCCATCTCTCCAGGCAAAGAAACCATCAAAAAGTGCGGTGTGAGGTTAGTTGTCGGTTTGCCTGTCATATATGTATACAACCTGTATAACCTTCTGATAACTAGGGAGATTCTGTAATAGTTAGGTATCTGTAATAGTTAGGTATCTGTAATAGTTAGGTATCTGTAATAGTTAGGTATCTGTAATAGTTAGGTATCTGTAATAGTTAGGTATCTGTAATAGTTAGGTATCTGTAATAGTTAGGTATCTGTAATAGTTAGGTATCTGTAATAGTTAGGTATCTGTAATAGTTAGGTATCTGTAATAGTTAGTGTAGTGTTATGCTTTTAAAAGTACTTTATTCACGATAACAAGTTATAACTATAACACAAGCTCGTACAACGTAAAAGCAACGTACAAAACAATATGGCGTCCGCCCTCGATACCATACTCCAAAAGGAGGTTTGTCCCGATAGTTAATGGCCAATGCAGTTCGACTGTCTCGACACAACAACATACAACATCTCTCCCTACCAACAATAATAGTCCAACCCACTTAAATGTCATAATCTTTCAAATAACTGGGTGTCCGGGTTGTACGTCGTGGTCTCTGCGCTTTCTCGATGTTTTCGTCCGGCCCATTTTGTTGGTTCTCTTTCTGCGGCGCGTCGTCTCCGTTTTCGTTCTCCGTGGCTCCGTCACTTTCACTTGACGCACCCTCGTCATCTTCGTTGTCCGCAAGAGCGTCGGATTTAATCTTACGGAAGTATGACGCGTCCCTCGTAATTGTCCACGTCCCATCAATCCCCTGAGCGGTTATTCGCGAACCTTGAACATCGGTAACTCGCAAAGGTGTGGGGTTGAACATAGGTGTCAACTTGTTGACTTTCTTCTGCTTCACGATTACACTGTCACCTACACGAAATGTATGTGGTGGCAGTCCATTTATCATCTTGGCTTTGTAGCGCTGATCTCGTGAGCGATCCACGACATTGTCGGTCGGTGCAATAAGTGGTAGTACCGTTCGCATTTCTCTTCCGCCATGCATTGCAGCATGCGGGCTAACACCAGTCGCGCTGTGTGGGGTAGATCGGTACGTCTGTAAAAACCTTTGGGATGCGTCTCGTAGGGAGCTCCCTTCCAGGGTTGCTGCTTGCAAAGCTTCCTTCATGCTCCGATTGAAGCGTTCAACTGTTCCGTTCGCTCTGGGCCATTCTGGAGTAACATGGTGATGGTAGTAGCCGCTGCTTTGAGCAAACTGTTCCATTTCTTGAGATTGGAATGGTGAGCCATTGTCCGATTGGCACACCGCTGGTACACCTTTGTTTGTAAATATCTTCTGTATGGCTGCAATTGTGGTGTTTGCATTAGGTGCGTTTCGAAACCATGCCATCTCCGGCCACCGGCTGTAGCGGTCAATCATGATGAAAACATACTCTCCATTAGGATAAGGGCCTTGGAAATCCATTTCCACGTACTGCCACGGACCACTCGGTAGCTCCGACGGTTTGACTGGCTGGTCGTTGTTTGCTGGTTGGACAGCTTGGCATGGTAAACATTCCCGCACCTGACTCTCGACAGCCTTATCCATCCCGGGGAACCAACAGAATGTCCGTAGGAAATGCTTTGCCTTGCTGATTCCTTGGTGCGCTCGATGACTTAGTTCGACAACACGTTTTTGTAGAGCGGTAGGGACGACAACACGTGATCCCCGACACACCACACCGTTGACCACACTCAAGTCGTGTTTGATTTCTGGGACCATGTAGGATTTTAGTTCCGTGTTATCGTCGCTGCCTCCTGACTGAACTGCTTTGACAAGTCTCTGATAGACTTCACATCTTGCCCCCTCAGCTCTAATATCCTCCACTGTCACTGCTCTTTGCTCACTGACGGCATGGCAGCAGCCAGCCTCTACAACACTCTCAGCTGCTGCTTCGATGTCAAACACGCGGCTTGATCCTTCTCGGTCGACATGATGTCGTGACATGTAATCAGCAATACACGTTTTCCCTGGGCGGTAGACGACCTCGTACTCGAACTCTTGCACGTCCATAACAAAGTTCTCCACTCTGGGCGGTAACTCCCCGCATAACTTGTGGAACATATAGGTTAACGGACGGTGGTCGGTAACAATGCGGAATTTCGGCGCGCCAAGCAAATACTTTCGGAGCTTCCTGCATGCCCAGCGCACTGCCAGTGCTTCTCGCTCAGTCGGGGAGTACCTGGTTTCGACCTCTTTCAACGAACGTGACTTGTACATAACTGGGTGGAAGGCTTCGGTCTTCGATGCTCGCTGGACAAGGACTGCACCCAGACCTGTGATACTGGCATCTACTACTAGTTCGGTGTCGTGTCCGATAACGTAATGGTGCAGTAGTGAGTATTCGCTAAGCGAGGCTTGCAACTTTGTAAATGCTTCCTGACATTTTTCGTCCCAGGACCATAATTTCTCTTTCAGCTGTTGCCGCAGAGGATGGACGATACTTGCGAAGTTCGGAATGAAACGTTCACTAAAACCTGCCATCCCGAGGAAAGAGCGTAATTCAGCTTTGCTTGTGGGTCGGCTTGCTTCTTGTAGGTTCCTCACATTCTTTGGGTCGGGTTTTGTGCCATGTTTGTTGAATACCAGTCCGACGAATCGCACTTCTTCTACATCGAAGACACACTTGTGTGGGCTCACGGTGATACCATTGCTTGTTAAGGCTGACAAGACTTGTTGTAGTGCTGCATCATGCTCTTCGACTGACCCGCCGATTAGGATATCGTCTGCTATATTCACTTGATTTGGAATACCAGACAACATCTTGTGCATCTCCAACTGAAGGATATCCTGGGCAGATTTGGTTCCATAGTTGAGCCTCTTGTAACGGTAAAGGCCATCGGGACCATAGAAAGTGGTGATGTTGCGCGACGGTTCGTCCAGAACAAACTGGTGGTATGATTCTTTGAGGTCCAACTTAGTGAAGCGTTCTGCTCCCTGGAATTTGTTTACAATGTCAGCCATTGTTGGGATCTGTGTATACGGGCGTTGTATGGCTTTGTTTGCCATTCGCATGTCAATACAGAAACGGATGTCGTTGGACTCTGGTTTTGGAGCAATGACTGGGGGACTGACCCAACTGCGTGGCTGGTTATCTGGAAACCGTTCAATGATGTCTTGGTTAAGGAGGTCTTTGACCTTGCTTTCTGCCCGATCCGAAAGATTGAATGGTATCCGCCTCTGTTTCTGCACAACTGGTTTAACATTTTCATCTATCATCAATGACACCTCATTCGTTTTAGCTTTACCGATCTTGCCTGTGAACACCTCAGAGTTATCAGCGATCATGTCGGCTATCTTTTGACGTTTAGCGGTTGCTAAAACTTTCTTGCAGGGCTCAGATACTTGCTTTACTAGAAAACTCTCATTATACTGGACCAATTGCAGTTGTTTGGCTGACCGTTCGGAGAGTAGTGGGTACGCAGATGGTTCTGATGTCACATATATCTCAGTGTCGACTGTCCGATCTCCTGCTGTCAATACTGCCTTGAACGAGCCGATGACCGATAATGGTGTTTTACCCCCGTATGCGAACAGCCTGATATTTGTCGGCGACAATTTAACTGTTTCCTTAGTCTTCTTCTCAAAACTGCGGAAGTGTGCCTCATCCCAAACGTCCTTTTGGGTCCCCGTATCTGGTTGCCACAGAACTTCTTGGTCGTTAGTGCGTACTCTCATCAATGACGGTTTCTTCCTCAGCCCGAGATTATTAACTAATTCGATCTTGGCTACGTCGTACTCATCTGTGTCTGAGTCGGTATCATTTCCGGTGTCAACTGGGTGTTCTTCGTCAATAAGATTGGTTCCGGCTTCCTTTTGTTTCTTGAAGCATTTACTGGCATAATGTCCTTTCTTTTTACAATAATTGCAAATTCTGGACGCAGCTGGGCATTCCGAAGCAGGAAAATGTTTCTCGTGTCCACACCTGTTGCACTGTTCCGGGGGGGTCGTATTCTTTTGTGAAGGGTACCTGCGTTTGTCCTCAACTTTGCCGACAACTGATCGAGAATCACCGTTCATTACTTTGCTTCTAGCCACGGCATCTTCCTTCTTTCTTGCAATGTCTAAGATTTGATCGAGTGTTCTGTCCTTTTGTAAAAATTTAAGGCGAAGGGTGTCATCATGCATGTTGCTGATGATCAAGCTTTTAATCATTTTCTCAACTGACCAATTCGTGAAATCACACTTGCCTGCTGCTTTTCGTAGCCTCGTTGCGTAATTAGTAATACTTTCTGACGGCTCCGTTTTCATTCTGAGTAATTCAAAAAGCGCGAAGTCGTTACACTGTTTTGGTGAGAAGTGTATTTTCAATTTGGCTTTGGACTTCTCATACTCGGTCCACCGTTCATCCTCTATGCCGTCTGGCCTGACTGGCTCCGGCAGAGTATCGTGCAGGTCTTCAACATCGATTCCTGCGTATATTAACAGCGCCATTTTCGCTACTGCGGGTGTTTTACTTGGATCACATCCAAATAATCACATCCGGCTGCAGAACTCGTCGCCATTGTAGTGTTATGCTTTTAAAAGTACTTTATTCACGATAACAAGTTATAACTATAACACAAGCTCGTACAACGTAAAAGCAACGTACAAAACAATATGGCGTCCGCCCTCGATACCATACTCCAAAAGGAGGTTTGTCCCGATAGTTAATGGCCAATGCAGTTCGACTGTCTCGACACAACAACATACAACAGTTAGGTATCTGTAATAGTTAGGTATCTGTAATAGTTAGGTATCTGTAATAGTTAGGTATCTGTAATAGTTAGGTATCTGTAATAGTTAGGTATCTGTAATAGTTAGGTATCTATAATAGTTAGGTATCTGTAATAGTTAGGTATCTGTAATAGTTAGGTATCTGTAATAGTTAGGTATCTGTAATAGTTAGGTATCTGTAATAGTTAGGTATCTGTAATAGTTAGGTATCTGTAATAGTTAGGTATCTGTAATAGTTAGGTATCTGTAATAGTTAGGTATCTGTAATAGTTAGGTATCTGTAATAGTTAGGTATCTGTAATAGTTAGGTATCTGTAATAGTTAGGTATCTGTAATAGTTAGGTATCTGTAATAGTTAGGTATCTGTAATAGTTAGGTATCTGTAATAGTTAGGTATCTGTAATAGTTAGGTATCTGTAATAGTTAGGTATCTGTAATAGTTAGGTATCTGTAATAGTTAGGTATCTGTAATAGTTAGGTATCTGTAATAGTTAGGTATCTGTAATAGTTAGGTATCTGTAATAGTTAGGTATCTGTAATAGTTAGGTATCTGTAATAGTTAGGTATCTGTAATAGTTAGGTATCTGTAATAGTTAGGTATCTGTAATAGTTAGGTATCTGTAATAGTTAGGTATCTGTAATAGTTAGGTATCTGTAATAGTTAGGTATCTGTAATAGTTAGGTATCTGTAATAGTTAGGTATCTGTAATAGTTAGGTATCTGTAATAGTTAGGTATCTGTAATAGTTAGGTATCTGTAATAGTTAGGTATCTGTAATAGTTAGGTATCTGTAATAGTTAGGTATCTGTAATAGTTAGGTATCTGTAATAGTTAGGTATCTGTAATAGTTAGGTATCTGTAATAGTTAGGTATCTGTAATAGTTAGGTATATGTAATAGTTAGGTATCTGTAATAGTTAGGTATCTGTAATAGTTAGGTATCTGTAATAGTTAGGTATCTTAGGTATCTGTAATAGTTAGGTATCTGTAATAGTTAGGTATCTGTAATAGTTAGGTATCTGTAATAGTTAGGTATCTGTAATAGTTAGGTATCTGTAATAGTTAGGTATCTGTAATAGTTAGGTATCTGTAATAGTTAGGTATCTGTAATAGTTAGGTATCTGTAATAGTTAGGTATCTGTAATAGTTAGGTATCTGTAATAGTTAGGTATCTGTAATAGTTAGGTATCTGTAATAGTTAGGTATCTGTAATAGTTAGGTATCTGTAATAGTTAGGTATCTGTAATAGTTAGGTATCTGTAATAGTTAGGTATCTGTAATAGTTAGGTATCTGTAATAGTTAGGTATCTGTAATAGTTAGGTATCTGTAATAGTTAGGTATCTGTAATAGTTAGGTATCTGTAATAGTTAGGTATCTGTAATAGTTAGGTATCTGTAATAGTAAGGTATCTGTAATAGTTAGGTATCTGTAATACTACGTCGTGATAGCTGCTATATCTAACTATGAAAATCCATTCTTCAAAATTGAGCAATTCAGCTGGTGGGGTATAACCATCTCCTAATCCATTCTTGTTGGCTTTTTTCCAGCCCTGATTCGTTTCTCCAAATAAGCTACCAACTAGCCAACTTCAAGGTAAAAATCATTTACGTGAATCCACGTTCTTCTTAAAGAGTGAGTGTCGGGGTCATGCATTGCGCGCTCATATTCGTATGGCGGCCATTTTGTGGGCCGACTGGGCAGTTGTTAGTTCGCTTTCTAATCCGTCGATATCTTTGCAATCCTTTCATTAAACGTGTTAGTTTGTCGATTTCCAAAGTGAAAATATACTAGACTGAATATTTTTATTGCTATTTGTTGTAAACTTCCGTATTGATCTATATGAAAACAATAACAAACACCCTCAATGCGTGACCCTGACACTAACTCTTTAGGCTATACGTTGAAAATAATTTTGGAGTGCATGCTTGACAATTACTTAACTTTTCTGCACCGCCAAAATCGTGCAAGTTAATTGACGAACCTGCAGCAAACCTGTCTGAACAAGTCTGCGCACAACTTAGGTCAACCAGTTGTTGCTCTAACCGTGGTTAGGTCAACCAATGTTGCTCTAACCGTGAACCAGACTTGAGACAGACAATGGTAGAGTAACTGAGATAGTAGAACAAACGTTACATGTACATATATTATGTTGTACAACCTGTAACCTTCTGGTGACTAGTGAGATGCTCTAACCATTGAGCTAATGTACGTGGACTGAGTTAGTACAGAACAAAGGTCAGTTTACCACCTTTTCACTTTGCTATATATTCAAAACACTGTCTACGCAGCACTCTACTTTTTTACATACATTATGTTGTACAACCTGTAACCTTCAGATGACCAGTGTGATGGTCTAATCATTGAGCTATGGATGGGCTCCGATGATGGAGCGAAATTTGCGATTCCCCTTCAAATCTATCTCTTGCCTGATGTCATGTTTCCTTTCTTCTCGCCAGGACGTGGGAAGCTTTTCCTTGACTTATGAATCAGCCATGACACGTCTGTACAGGTAAGCATCCAGTTCTCAGCTCGAGCTTGTATGCTTAGTGCTTATAAACCCAAAATGGGTTTTTGGTGATTCGGATAGAGCATAAAAAGTTCGTTAATAAGTTCTAGATTAGTTTTTGCGTCAAACTTTTAGTTTCGGAGATATAAGGGCTCAAAGTCACAATTTGTGAAAAAAAGGTAGCGCAGGCCGGGAGACTGGATCCGAGGAACGTGTTATGTTTCAATACTTATAAAAATATATTACAATTCGAGTAGACAAGGTAACATCGTAAAGACACATCGTTTGGGCATTTTTCAATAAAAACTCTTAAGATAGCTGTCTTCTATACAAAAGCCTACAATCATTGACAAAATTGTTGAAACGAACACCAATTATGGGGGAGAATCGCTCCCCCTTCCCCCCCAAACAATGTTGTATGCGCCAAAAGTGTACAAACATCGACCAAAGTCGGGCAAGCCTATCCATTAGCTTTACCACTATAACTTCAACATTGATTTGGGGGGAGAGGGGGGTTAATGAAACGTTAATGACTTGCACATTTAGTTCTGTGATAGGGACTTGCACTTCTGGGTTGAACGTTCCAACTCTTTTTGTCAATGATTGTCTGAGATTGAATGAATCTTTGGAATCGATATTTCAATTGCGATAAGTCACATTTCGTTGTACCAGATGGACAAATGAACACATTATTATTATTTATCAACAATATCGTGTCGCATGATTAACTAATTACATGACGTCATAACTAATTCCAATTGCTAAAAAGAAAAAACGAATATGGTGTTCAAGAAACGTCTTACGGGAGAACAACGCGCTCTTGCAATCTTTCTACGCCACGAAAGGAAATACACTCTTGCAGAAATTGCCAAGAAGACCAAAATGTCACCTTCAAGCGTATGGCGGGTAGTTTATGGCAAAGATAGTAAGCTACAGGGCAAGACTAGGGAAAGTCGTAAACGCGGACGGCGCGAAAAGTTGACGGCGCGTGATAAAAGGAAGCTGCAAAGGGCTATCGTGTCACTGCGACAATTTAATCCGAATTTTACCGTCATGGAAGTAGTAAAGTGGAGTGGCATCGACCTCAACAAAGCACATTATAGGACGTTTCTGAGACAAATTCGAAAGTTTGGTTATAGTTTTCGTCAAAGCCGAAAGAAAGGACTACTCACATGCAGCAAAGATCTAAAAGAACGCTTGTCGTTCGCGATAAGGATGAGTGGAAGAAATGACGATTACTGGACTAAAAACGTTGCCTTTTATCTAGACGGTGTGTCCTTCGTTTTTAAAGGTAATCCAATGAGTGATGCTGTGAAACCCAAAAGTAGAGTGTGGCGACAAAAAAGCGAGGGTCTGCTTGTAACCACAAAAGGTAGCAAAGATCTAGCGGGCGGAAAACGACTGCATTTAATTGTGGCTATCTCCTACGGCAAAGGAGTAATCTTAGCCGAACCTTACGAAAAGATGAACGCTGATTTTTTTGCTCAATTCGTGCGACGCCATTTTCCGACTCTCTTCGAAATTGCAGGAAAAGAGGAAGGTGAGCAGAAAATATTTGTAATGGACAATGACCCGTCGCAAACCTCTGCCAAAGCTAAAGAAGCTTTCGTACAGCTGGGCTTTACAATGCAAAATATTCCACCCAGATCACCCGACCTCAACCCCATTGAGAATGTTTTTCATATCGTTAGAAAAAATCTGGAAGCGCAAGTAATACGAAATAACATCAGACATGGGATCAATTTCAAGATGCAGTGAAATATAATATTTGGTCTATATCCAAAGACCTCGTCGATAAGACAATATCCAGTATGCCAAAATGACTACAGCAGATCGTCGAAACCAAGGGACGACGAACGAAATACTAAAAACTTTACTTTACATTCAGTATCCCCTATCGAGGGGGGAATATAATCAGATAATGGGCAACGAGTGTGTATAGCTGTAATTGAAATTGTAACTACAACGACTCCGTAATTTCACTCGCAATATTAAAACAGTTCCTCATTTACACTGTTAGAGGTTGTTCACTGATTTGCGGGGCCTCCCGGTCTACCCATCCACATACTGACCTTGCTCGATCGGGCTTAACTTACTTTGACTACATCCAGTCGCCTGCTCCACGTGTGTATGCTTACATAAGTAGCAATTTTAATATATATAACCAATTATTATAGTAGTAATAATATTAATATAGTAATATCTTAGCCGGATATTTTTTGTTATTATTTTAATTTCGAACAGAAAATACAGTTGCACACTGCCGTGAAAACAAAACAATTTATTTAGGTAAAGGTCACAAACAGTTTTACGGCTTTTATCCTATACCAGACCGAAAAACAATCCAGGCTCGACCATGAAATGCAAGTTTGACTAACAGATTTCTTATTAAAATTGTCGGGCGTTTGTCCTTCTCCAAAACTTTCACGAGGATTTCTAAAAACTTAAATATTCAACCTTCGTCAAATCAATCGTGCCCCTGTCTAACTCCATGCAGTTTGGGAAGCTGCACACATCTGCAATTTCAAACATTTAAGATTTACTCGACTATCCAATTCCCATGATTTCATGGGCCGCTTTTACGAGGGTTGAATCTCCTGTCTTCAGATACTGTAGCGCTGCACACTTTGCATAGGATCGATCACTGATTTACCCATAACGAGTTATTACACGTATTACATATGTGATGGGCATCATTTAACGGGAATATTACACATTACAACACTTTACCATACCGATTCAACGCCTTTCCGAGAACTTAACCACACTTTACCACACTTTACCACAAAAATATAAAAGAATATAATTTATTCTTTATTTATAAATTTCGTATGGTAAAGTGTGGTAAAGTATGTCATAATCGCTCGTATAGCTATGGTAAAGTGTAGTGATACGAAACAATATTGACTAAGCAGTTTCATACACAATCGGTCTGATGGAAACAAGGTGAAAAGTGGCATGTTTAACATTCAATGTTTAGAATAAGTTGTGCGAAGCACGATGCGCACGGCTGCACTTGCCTCTGTTCTGCCTCGGGGATTTGGTGAGTGAAATTAAAAACCATCCACCTGACTGCCATCATCTCCGTCTCACGGTCGTCAACGCACCCATTCTTTACGAATATTAGGGGTCGTTTGGTGGTGCAAAAGAGAGGGGTGTCAGTGTCAAACGTCGTATCTTTTGCGAAATGGGTTTTCGGGGCGGGTAAATGCACCACCTGGCCCTCGAGCATAAGAAGAAGGTCGTGCCAAGCAATGATTTGTGCAGCCCATCTGAAGTCATTCAGGAAAATAACTTCGGCTTGCTCAGCCCCGACCCAGGCGAAACTTGTAGACGCGGGATTGGTGAAAGTGTGGTAAATCGTGTTAAGAGGGTTCAGCAGGAAGGTTTTGCCACAATTTGCAGGGCCCGTCAGCATTATATTTCGGTATTTCCCTCTACCTTTCTCAAGCAACTCCGTTACAGACTCGCAAAACACCTGCGGCGGTATATGGTTGTTGTTTAGTATTTGCAATGCACACGTTTGCCACTCTCTGCTTTCTGTGCAAGAGCACGGGCCGTCGCGAGCTTCTCGGAGTATATCCATTCGGGATTTCTCCATTCTGCATTGAGCTTCCTCTGCCCCCTCCATCTCCCATGAGTTGGCGACCAGCTCATTGATAACCTTCGACCCACGGTTAAGGAGGAACTCCGCCAAGTCGGTCTTGCCGTGTCGCTTTTGCATGTTGGCAAAAGCCAATAATGCAGTTCTGTCACGCAGGTTCTTTTCGATGATAACCTGCGAAACGTCGAATGGGCGTAGGCGTTTGCGTTTTTTTGCCCCATCTCTTGGCCCATCCCCACTTGGTAATTGCGACACGTCACCACTAGCGCCTTTATTTTGTGGTTCGTCCACGGAGCGGGATCGTAATCGCGCCTGTCGTCGAGCTGCCAGTGCTTGGTGAGCTTTCATCGTTAACGGTGCATGAGTATCGCTCAGGTCTGGATGTTCGTCACTTTGTTCGTAACCACCATCTTCCTTCGTCACGTATTTCCACGCGCTATAGTAATTCACGTGTATGCTCGAAAAATGAACAGATATGCCATGTCGCTCGTCCAAAATCCGTTTCGATGGTAGCCAGCGTTGTATTCTATCGAGTTTTATCGACATATGGTAATGAACACCACCTGTACGCTTGTGCGTCTCCATTGCACAGCACCATTGCTCCACCGAAGCTTTTCGCGTAGAGAACGAGTGAAGAACTGCCTCAGCGAAAGATCGCCTAGTAGGGAACTTCTCCGTATCTGCCTGACTATACGTCACAAGATAGACCTGGCGAACTTCCCGTACGCCTAACTCTTCATCCTGAGACGAAGAGCTCTCACTGCTATATTGCTGCAATAAATCCATTGCCGAACTTTGATTGCGAAATGAAATTAACGCGGTTCCGGGAAACCTTTTGTTCTGAACAGAATATAAATCAGAAAAATCCGTTGTACAAGCTTATTTGGTTTTGTTCCAATGGACCGTTAATGGGCCTCAAAGCGCATTCAATAGTGGCCGGGGTTTCATATTTCGAAGGCAGGGAAGACCCGAGGGACAATTGGAAAGAGGGAATAGAACAAACGTACTTTGTGCCTACGTCAAACCTAACGCTCTTTAATCAACGGTAACGTTATGATTAGGTAATCACAATTCAAACGACGTTAAGTATTGTATACATTTTTTTTAATCGGGTATACTTTACCACATTTACGAGAGGACTTTGTTTTGAATGTCGTTATATCAATTTCTATTGAAAATATATGAATAACGCAAATGAAAATCAAATTTCCAAAGCAAATGAGCATTTGAAAAATTCAGACAATCATTGACAAAATTGTTGAAACGAACACCAATTATGGGGGAGAATCGTTTGGGTTTATAAGCACTGGTAATCATATACGAGCAATGAATTTCTGCCATTCGCGGTTTCGCAATATTGTTGCGTTGCGAATTGCAGCGTGAAGATTGTAGGGCTCCAGTTGATAGCAGTAGTTGTTACTACTGATTGGACTACCCTGAGTAAATAAAGGTGTCAATCAATCAAACCTGTAACCTGTTGTAGCTACACGCTACCGGTACAGGTTAAGCTAAATTTTTGGTTAAGATTCCAAACTCCAATGAAAACACTGGTTACTGTCCGTCATGGTTTTTGCCAGCCAGCATCATCCGACATCACATTTGATGGAAAAAACCATGTCCTATGCGATCATTATTTTGTTAATTAGACTCTAAAGCAACAGTCATGCGATAACATGTTTGCATGGTGTTATACAGAACTTGGCTCTCGGCAACTTGGCTCTCGGCAACTTGGCTCTCAGTGGTCAGAGCACTGCACTATAGCATCGCGTGCGGTGAAGGCTAAAAGGATGACTCAATTTCTAGAACTATCTAACCCTAATCTCAACCCTAACCTAACGAAAAATAAAGACCAGACAAAAACAAAAGGAGCATCGCAGGGTCGCGGGGGTTCAATTCCAGCCGGAAGGCCTTGAAGTTGCATTTTTCGCAACTGGTCCCCGTGTTGTCTTAAAATGTATATATTCCAACACTCGAAATTTTCCTTCACCATAAATCCTTCGAACTGATAAGGTGCAACATTGCGAGCAACCCAAACGCAACATTGTTGTGAAACAAGGTGCAGATATTTGTTTCTCGTATTATTTATTCGTTCACCTTATATATAAAAGTTTCAAATTTAGAATGCAATATTCACACGCATATCAAACTACACATCTTGTTGTTTTTCTTTCGTTACCAGAGATGGAAGAACAGAGACTCTACGTTCTTGTACATCAGAGTCGTGTGCTTTTGTCAAGGCAATGCTGGATCCAAGTGTCTCGGTAAGTGCCGTGCTCTTCATTTGTTCACAAGTTCAAAGGCGCAGCTGACGCGATTTTCACTACCTATATAACGTCAAAAACATTTATTGTCTTATTTGGAAGAACTTTTAAAATGATAAAGTAACTTCTTTTGACGATTTTTGCTTCTTCGCTTTGTGTTTGAAATATTTCAGTTTGTTTGATATGCAAATGTCTGGAATTTCGTCACACATGCATAATGACTTACCGGAGAAGTTTGTGTATCGCTTTCATTCTCAAACGAATTTTTTTACAATCAAGAAATTTGGTGTTGTGGGAGAAACACGCACACGTGTTATTCACACTTTAGTGTTTTCATTTCATAAAGGCAAAGATATATAACATTCTCTGATTATAAGGCATTATGCATGTGTGACGAAATTCCATTAATTTGCATATCAAACAAACTGAAATATATAAAAAACAAAGCGAAGAAACGAAAATCTTCCAAAAAAAGTTCTTCCAAATAAAACAATAAAATAAAGTGCGTTCAGCGAATCATGAACAGGAATTTATGGTTTAGATGCATGGTAAGTAAGCAGAAATAGGAAGAAGAGTAGGGATTATCATTCTGCTGACAGTTTCTCGACCTTAACATGCATCTAAACCATAAATTTGACTTGATTAATCGCAGTGTGTAAACGCGCCTTAAAAAGTGTTTATGCAGTGAAAAATACAGTTTGAAATAAACTCTCTTACTTGAAAGAACTAGAGAAATTATAAAGATTGGCGTTTACAGCTCTTCGATCTTGATTGTTTGATATCTAAATGATCCTCACTTTGACTATAGTTTTTGTATTTATTGTTAAAAATAATTTTAATACTATAGTATTGAAGATGTAGAGCTACTTTGTAGATATGCTTCAATAAAACCATTATTATTATTATTATTATTATTATTATTATTATTATTATTATTATTATTATTATTACCACAAAAATTATGAAAAAGTGAAATTTGTAAATTTATCTATCAGTTCGCTTGGAGTTTTTAATCAGTCATCCGTAGACTTTATTGAAATGCTGAAAGACCTGAAATTTGACGAACGATGTAGAAAGTACTATACTCAGAAAATTATGAACACTTGCATAAGGACATCTTACTATATATTTTGTAAACGTAACAAAGAATGGGATGACCCGACTTTAATGTCATACTAATATTTTTATTCCATATAGTGTTAATTCAAGTAGACATTTGTAAACTACCTGTAAAAGAGAGGTTTATCACTGTAGTATACGTTAATCATAAATGAATAAAGTTTCCATTATTATTATTATTATTATATCTTTGGGATTATGTAACGAAATTATGAAACTGTGTTTGTGTGTGTTCCATGATACTAAACGTATTATTGATTTGATTTAATAATCCCAAAGATATACATGCTTTTTCAGTAAGTTATGCAGTGTGACGTCACAATGAGGACATTTACATATCAAACAAATCTTAATATCTCGAGATCGAAATGAGATATGGAAGAGTTGTATGTTTGCCAGTCTTTATAATTTCTATAGTTCTTTCAAGTAAGATAGTTTATTTCGAACGGAATTTTCACTGCATAATTACACTTTAAGTGGGTTCATATTGAATCTCATCTGTGTTCTATTCGTTTAGATAGAGGAAAAAAAACGTTTGTTCATTACAGCCTCTAGATTGCATTCACTAAACATAAAGAAAGCAATGGCTGCTCAGGGTTGGTTGATTAAATGTCCTATCATCAATGATCTTCGTCAGATTTACCATCATAGCATATAATCATCGTGACTCGTAATCATCATCATCGTCGTCGTCGTCGTCGTCGTCATCATCATCACCAACGTCGTCATCATTACCAACGTCGTCTTCATTACCAACGTCGTCTTCAT
This sequence comes from Chrysogorgia sp. JL179-B06, assembly GCA_035772405.1. Taxonomy (NCBI): domain Eukaryota; kingdom Metazoa; phylum Cnidaria; class Anthozoa; order Scleralcyonacea; family Chrysogorgiidae; genus Chrysogorgia; species Chrysogorgia sp. JL179-B06. The sequence goes on from JAYKKM010000477.1 coordinate 3,110,889, forward strand.
TATCGTGATAATTATCGTCATCATTATCATCTTCATCATCACCACTATCATGCTCATCGTCACCAATATTATTATCATCATCATCGTCATCGACTCATCACCATCGTCATCATCACCGTCACCACCATCGTCATTATCATCGTCACCACCATCGTCATATCATCGTCACCACCATCGTCATTATCATCGTCACCACCATCGTCATTATCATCGTCATCATCGTCACCACCATCGTCATCACCATCGTCATTATCATCGTCATTATCATCGTCACCACCATCGTCATTATCATCATCGTCACTATCGTCATTATCATCGTCATTATCATCATCGTCATTATCATCGTCACCACCATCGTCATTATCATCATCGTCACCACCATCGTCATCATCGTCATCACCATCGCCATAATCGTCACCACCACCATCGTCATTATCATCGTCACCACCACCACCATCGTCATTATCATCGTCGTCATCGTCACCACCATCGTCATTATCATCGTCACCACCATCGTCATTATCATCGTCATCACTATCGTCATTATCATCGTCATCGTCATTATCATTATCATTATCATCGTCACCACCATCGTCATTATCATCGTCACCATCATCGTCATTATCATCGTCACCACCATCGTCATTATCATCGTCACCACCATCGTCGTCATCATCGTCAACCTCGCCAACGTTAGCATTACCACAACGTCATCATAACAAAAGTCGCACACAGTTAAATTTTCCTTTGTCCCGTTCGTGTTTATATACAATACCGTCATTCTTATTTTAGGCATTGATCGTCATCTCTTCTGTCTTTACGTTGTTTCCAAATACCTGGAGATCGACTCGCCATTTTTAAACGAGGTAAAACGTTGTGGCTATGAAATCTTTGATTAGAAAACTTTTTAATAACTCTTGTGTCACTTTTCCAGATTCTGAGTGAGCCGTGGAAGTTGTCCACAAGTCAGGTTTGTTTCATTCAATTCATTTAAAGTGGCACTACGATGTAAAATCGTCTACCTTATTTAGATTAAGTATACTTTTGAAATGAAGAAGAATAGCGTTCTCGCTTAGTCGTCATACGCCAAAAGATTGACCAAAACAAACCTCGTCCCACTAGAGTTTCGTAGAGAAATCTCCGACTTGACATTAATCTTCAAATCTAGAAAGGGTCTCATCTCTACCGACGTTAACAATTATTAAGCACTTTTGAAACAAAATACAAATCTCGAAATTATGATCCTAATAACTTTAATTTAATTATAAAACATAAACAGGACTACTTCCGGAAATCGTTTTTTATTAGGTCAGCTGAACTGTGGAACACTCTCCCATCTAGTCTCAAATCCTACAATTCTCTCACTCTATTTAAGTCTAGTCTCCACAAAATTTACACAATCAAACTACTTGCCTATAGCCCCCCCTGGTTATGTCCAATAGGTCCAAAATCGAATTTTATCCACCATTAAAGGGTCAGGTGTCAATTGGGACGTAAGTCCTGTTCCTTTCTCCTGTCACACCTGTCTTATTCGTTGTATTTGTATGTACTTTTTGTATTAATAGTAACTTAATAGTAAATATATTGTGACAAATTCATTAAACTAAACTAGTCAATATATCTTGTTCCAAAGATATTCATGTTTTCCGAATATTCAAATGTACTTTATGACGTCATTTACTCACAGAAACGCAATAAAATTCTCAATTCTGAGGAAACTATCCAGTAATTTCTGTACACAGTACTACCGTGTATACCATTCGTATAAACATACATCTGGAGGTTTCTATACAATCTACCAATTATTTCCGGAGATATTCGGTTTTTAGCATGTGTATATGATCAAATGCGCTTTACAACATCGACAATTTATTCTTACATTCAGTACCCAGTACCCCAATCAATTAACCTTAGCTATTTATATTTACAGTTTTTTATCATCATTAGTTTTCCTAACTATTTATTCTAACCCGCCCTGTCAACTTCCCTGTGGGAGGAAACCGGAGAAAACCCACGACTTTCGGTAGTGTTGACCAACTCTTTACACTTTAGGATTAAGTTTAGGATTAGGTTTAGGATTAGGTTTAGGATTAAGTTTAGGATTAGGTTTAGGATTTGGTTTAGGATTAAGTTTAGGATTAAGTTTAGGATTAAGTTTAGGATTAGGTTTAGGATTAGGTTTAGGATTAGGTTTAGGATTAAGTTTAGGATTAGGTTTAGGATTAAGTTTAGGATTAGATTTAGGATTAAGTTTAGGATTAGATTTAGGATTAAGTTTAGGATTAGGTTTAGGATTAAGTTTAGGATTAGGTTTAGGATTAGGTTTAGGATTAGGTTTTGGATTAGGATTAGGATTAGGATTAGGTTTAGGATTAGGTTTAGGATTAAGTTTTGGATTACGTTTTGGATTAGGTTTTGGATTACGTTTTGGATTAGGTTTAGGATTAGGTTTAGGATTAAGTTTAGGATTAAGTTTAGGATTAAGTTCAGGATTAAGTTCAGGATTTGGTTTAGGATTTGGTTTAGGATTAAGTTTAGGATTAGGTTTAGGATTAGGTTTAGGATTAAGTTTAGGATTAGGTTTAGGATTAGGTTTAGGATTAAGTTTAGGATTAAGTTTAGGATTAAGTTTAGGATTAGGTTTAGGATTAAGTTTAGGATTAGGTTTAGGATTAAGTTTAGGATTAAGCTTTGACCTCAGTGGTGGGATCACTAGACCACAGAATGACGTCATAATGTGTCTCATTTGCATGTTTCAAAGACCTGAATATCTCTGGAATAAGATGAGTTATTGACTAAGAGAGAACGATATTTCTCCTCGTTTCAAAAGTACTTCTAAATAAACTCAAAATTTGGATAGGCGATTATTCCATCGTAGTACCACTTTATTATGTTGTTTAGTCAAAGGTATTATACTATATTACACACACATATTTATTCCATGTTCCTATTATATTAATTGATTTTCTAATTTAATCCCAGACGGCTGCTGTTCAAATGGGATTGTTCGACTATGGCAAGGAGCCGCTTGGAGTTCCTGGAGGTGGAGGCTTTGGACCTGTGAGTGAAAAGTGGTTGTCTTTTTTAAGCAATTTGTTATTATAATTGGGTTATACATGTGTATGTGAGTTGTTGCTTAGTGAAAGAAGGTTTTTACATATATATGTGCACAACTCGTAAACTAACTTGTGATCGCCAGCTGTTGTGATCTAGTGGTTACCACACGTGTCCATGAGCTGTGTGATCCGGGTTCAATCCTTGGGTGGATCACCGCTCAGGATCTTAAAATAATTGAGGAGAAGGTGCTGCCTTTGCAACAATACCAGCAAATGGTGTAAGACTTTTGGGTTTTCTCGGAAAATGACTTTAAATCGAAGACCCTCGGAATCGCTATCAGTTGGGTTCTCCGTTCTCCTAAGAGTGATAAACTAAATAGTCGAACGCTTAAAACATGAGCCTCCGATAAATAGGGCAACCTTATCTCGATTGATTTACTCTATAAAAATCATATTCAGTATAAGATGCTCTATCATGGACTCAGGCTCTTCTTGTATAAGTGATTCGTCAATTTTCAGCAATTTGCAACAATTTTCAGCGAATCACAAATAAGAATTCTGCCTCGTAGAAACAATGCATTCGCTGGTAGTATGACTGCAATAATGAGGAGGATATGTAGAACTCAACCTTGTATACCCAGGGCATTTTGCCTCCACAGCGGAAGGTCGGCGAAAATGGCCCTGGATGTATGGGTGGATTACTAAGCTTTTTAGCTGCTTTTATGCCGACGGATGCTGACATGAACAACTCTGAAGAACATTGAATGTTTCTCAATTATTCATGTCAACAAAGTAGACAAAGGCAACGGAACAAAGACCACAAAAATTATCATATCTAAACACCCAGAAATTTTGGGTGTGATGTGATCAGCCGATCCCAGGGCCATTTTCGCCGAACGAGGTTGTGTAGAACTGTCTTTATTTTTTATGTTCACAGGTGGCGGATGATGGCTACGGATTGTGTTACCTTGTCACTGAGCACGTCTTGATCGTGCATGTCACCTGCAAGAGATCATCAACGCTGACGGTAAACACACATGTTCTCACTTTATTATTATTACATGTTGCAAAGCTCGTTTTCAGGCCCTTACGCAAATAACGCACGCTGATTGGCAATCTCAAGGAACGCAGGCTCTGGGTACGAGATTGGCTGGGAAAATGTACCTCATGGCGACCAATTTAAATATTGCTTTATGTGAATCTTAATTAGCTTTTTAGCGTTTGTGGGTCGGGAATTTAAAGGAATATTGGCTTCCTAACAAGGTTTTTAAAGGTGTAGATTCACGTAAAAGAATATTTAAAATGGCAGCCATTATGAAAGAGGTCTGTGTTGTGTGTATATACTGATGCAGTCATTGCAGTGATGGCTAACACATCCAAGCATTACTGATATATGGTGACTACTGCATATATAGGCATGAGTACATATATGATATATCAATCGTACCAGTATATTATTGTAACCTTCATACTTCTCGGTAGCCGTCAATGGTTAGAGCGTCTCACTGGCAATCAGAATGTTACAGGTTCGATTCCTGTCCGGGCTTGCTTGTTGTGGTGTAATATCTAGGGGGGAGGGGGTCCGAAGGCATGCTCCCAGGAAATTTTCAAACTATTTCTAATAAGGCTAATTTCTGATTTTTAAAATTATATAATGTATTATAAGTCGTATCATATGAGACAGATTTTGTGCATTAGGAAACCGATATAATCCAATCTTATTAGCCTGATTAGGGTTGAATACAATCCCTTTGCTTGGGGTTTCGTTGACTTGCGATATTGTAATTGCAGATCGTTTGCGTGCAGTGCTTAGCTTCTCACTAAATCCTCAGCATCACGACCAGGATTTTTCTCGATATCTCCAGAGATGTCGAGAATGACCGAAGGCGAAGACGAACAATAACTCGCCGTAGTATTAGAGTAATAAATAGCTCTACTACGAAATATTTTACCCTATATCTAGTAAACCATAACTGAAGACGACCAGACGCTGTGCAAACAAAACTTACCAAGGAGGAGCAATAAACAAAACCTTATTAACATTTTTAACCGACACGAAACCATGAAAGAAAGCAGTGCGTGAAATGTTATATAGAACTATATGCTATAGAACTTCTCTGCAATGCGAGGTCGACATTTTCAACTGAGCTAAACACGTTATGGTTATATTTTCCAGGATTCTTCGCGTTTTGCAAAGAACATCCATGAAAGTTTCCGAGATATCAAAGCTCTGTTCGACTAAGAATCGGCGGCGGGAAATGTTCCAAGTAAAGAGAGAGCTAGTAGGACTTCAACGATGGATCGAGTATGTCATGCTAACACTAATTTTGTATATTTTTTAATTGTCTAACAATGTGTAGAATCATGTACGTTATCTCGATAGAGACTTACCTTACGTATTCCATATATGGAAGTGGGAGGTTCCATACGAAGAGCACATACATTGCCCTAACGAGCAAATACATCGCCCGCGTGCAGAAATTTTTTTGTGGATCACTTGCCATGGGAAGCAATCTGATTGGCTAACCCGAAACAACTTTTATCCTAACCCTAACCCTAAATAACCTATCCTAACCCTAACCCTAACCCCCCGCCTCACGAGTTTTCTAACCCTAACTCCCCGTATTTTCTCCTTCCCTACCCCCACCCATCCACTCCCCTACTTGAGGTACTAAATTAGTAGACTGATTTCTACACATGATTATTACTATTACTATTACATAATTATTACATAATATTATTATATTAATTATTACATTATTACATAATATTATATTAATTATTACATGATTATTACTATTACTGATTACTACACATGCGCATCAAGTGATCCCCCAAAAAAATTTTGCCGCCCGCATACCGACCTCCTGTTCTTGGTAACTGACCCCAAAACAACAAAGATCCTAAGCCCCTGCCTAACTAGTTTTCTAACCCCCCGCCTAGCGAGCTTTACGACACGAGCCAACTCCCACCCTCGACTCCCTTACTTGGAATCCTTAATAAGCAGAGTTCATTATTTGTGCTGTGGTTGGTGCCGAAGAGAAATGGGTTCGGTAATTCTTTTTGTTGCATTATAAATATCGGGTAACAAATTTTAAAACAAAATAAATAAAATAATATAAATCAGTCTTTAATGTCTATAGAGATTGCTTGTTCAAAGACATTGTCAGGTAAAACCTCTTGTTAAATAATATTTTAGATAGACATATTTTCATGTTTATAAACAGTAACACAAACTTTAATTTCTTTAGAATATTGTAACTATATGAACCAATATTTAACACTATAAATATCAGATAAATATCTAAAGGTTATGATAAGAGCAAGGACGAGACAGTAGGCAAAGGGCGATGCAGTATAACATGTATATGGTTGTGTCATTTAGTGATGGTTGGGTAAAACCTTTTTTTTGTTGTTTTTTTCTCTTCGATACTAACCCCTGTCAGGAGTAAGCATGTGGGATTAGAAATTGATTGTTAGACGCATGCGCTCAGTAACGTGTTAACAATCCCAATAATTGCGTACATACAGTGGGCTGGTACGAGTGCAATGTATTTGCTCGTCAGGGCAACGTATACGCTTGTATGTGCTCTTCATAAGGCTTTTCACCCGGCGAGGCGGGTGAAACGCCTGGGAACGAGATTGGTTTTAAGCATGCCATCAAGGCCCATCCTTGACTCGCTATGATTTTCCTTACGATTGTCATCCTGGACAATCCGATTGACTCGTGCACCGTGCAGAAAACAATTGGTCTTCAGTGTTGTTGTTTTTTGTCCTCGCGGTGCTTTTCCCGAAATCGAGCGTCCCTTTAGATTTTTAGACTCACGGGTCACCTCCACGTGGGTAGTCAATAGTTAGAGTATTGCACTGGGTCTAGGTACTACGTCTGAGTCGTCTTCTGGACGATCTCTTTTAGTATCCGCGAGAGGTTGGACGAAATGAGAGATTGTACTGCTATCATACGATCGGACATGCCTGTATGATGAAATACATCATGGAACTGCTAACCCCAAAACAACTTAGATCCTAACCCTAACCCCCTGCCTAATGGGTTTTCTAACCCCCGCCTAATGATTCTCTAATACTAACCTTAATACTAATAAAAGGATTGTGCAGAAGACGATCTAGTTACCTCACGGTCACCTAGTACCTGGATCATGTACACATACCATCTCAGTCCATGCAGTTCAATAGTTAAAGCATCACATTGGTCATCACAATACTGTATCACGCGCCTTCACAGAGACTTCTTGGTCTTTTTCTTACTAGCTCAGGCAAATCCGGGGGGATCGGGGCCGCTTGGGCTGGGAGGGCAGAATGGGCGCGATGGGCAGCGATGGGAAGGAGGAAATTAAGGAACTCCCTCGTCTAATTTCACTTTCCGTGTCCATATTGTGCTCAGGAAATGGCTAAAAGGGATATCACTCAAAAGCACCTTTTGTTTTCTCTGGCCTTTATTTTTGGTTTGGTTAGTTACGGTTAAGCCTCTTTTCCAGTCATCGCAAAAACTGGTTCGCAGCTCACTGCGAGTACTTGCATGTAATTAAAAAGAACTCGCAGTGCTTTGTTTGCTCGTTGTGAGTTGTTTTTAATCAGATGCGACCAGTTTTTGCGATGACTGGAAAAGAGGCTTTAGAGTTAGGTTTCGGATTAGGATTAGGATTAGACCAGTGAGAATGGGAAGGTCCTTTTGAATCATCCCTTTTAGTCTTGTCTTTCTGCCCACGCATCCCCCAAATGCCCCTAGACCTTCGTGTGAGACCAGGAAAAGCCCAAGATGGCTCTACGATGGAGAGTGAAACTGCAGGACGAGTGTGTTCTGTTTTTATGTGATAATTCGGTGTGTATAATTGATAGTTATTTTTCTACCTAGAGAAATGTATTGATGGAAATAAAGCTTCACGAATTTAAATTGTGGTATGAAGTTATAATTCAATAATGCACACTGTTAAATAAATATAAAATGGTTTTATTTTTAACAAACCACGGACAAACTTAGAAAATTGCTTGTGCGCCTCTTGGATGACGCCACTCGTCAGTCCTTTTTTTTTGCGAGAAAAATGCAAGAATAGTGTGCTGCCTAAAAGCTTGCCGTGAATGAATTTAAAATGCATGAATGTTAAAATCCCCGCATTGTCCGGGGTTTCAGAATGCGACAAAAACGATCAGCGTTGCCGATTTTATCCCGCCAAGGTGGGCTAGCCCGCGGTCGATTATGTTCGTAATTCCTGTATAAGTTTCATCCCAGGAAGCGTCTTCACGCAGGCTACAGCTTTGGTGGGATATCAATGAAGTGGGATCTCACCTGACTGAGATGACCCGTTTCCGTGAGATCTACTTGAGTGATTCTTTTTAATATATCATGTGAACAGTGGATGTCATTAAATGTATCTGCCAAAATATTAATTTCTGGACAATGTTGGCCTTGTTCGAAAACGTTCCACATCTATTATCGTTCAATTAACTACCTTCCAATTAACCTCACTATGTTCCAATCACCGAGCTTGAGAATAACATTACAAAGTAGGTGTAAAGTGACGTCAGGTGAGCGTGCCAAATCTGAAATTGGAATCTTTCGAATATGCGATAACTTTTCAACATGCTTTCAGACACTTAACTTAACAAACAATCATTTCGATCTGTCATAACACGCCGTCTAAATCCCATCAAAACTTCCTCTCTCGCGTATTATGTTTGCCAACTAAAAATATACACCCTTTGTAATCTGATTATCCCTGCATTAGCCCGTTCCTCTCGTTGACATTCCCCACATTCGTGAGATAAAGTCAACTGATTGGAAGCGCTGCTGTTTGTCTTTCATTGACTTTGACAGCCGGAAATAGACCTCCCTCGATCATGAGCCTCAATAAAATCGCTGAGCTCATCGTGGGTGAACTCAACTCGACTTTGCTCGTATCACTCGAAGGTTTACAGTGAAATTTTAACCGATTGCGCACCCAGTAATGTCTTCCGTAGATTCGTTGTTTGACGACCAGTGTGGCCAGAGAGATCTTCGTAGTAGAATACGCCATACGTTCACGACTGGACTGATGTCGGACATCGACTTCGTGGTCGGTGAATCGGAGAACCAGAAAATATTCCACGCTCATCGCTACATCCTTGCCATCAATAGCCCTGTCTTTCACGCTATGTTTTACGGTAACTTAGCAGAAGTCAGCACCTCGGTGTCGATTCCCGACACGGATGCGGAGTCCTTTGAGCAGTTTCTGCGTTTCTTGTACACGGAAGAGTGCGCGATCACGGAAGAGAGCGTAATCAGCATTGTTTATCTTTCCACCAAGTACATCGTGCCTTCGCTTGTGAAGAAATGCGTGCGCTTTCTTCAGAAGACCATCACGCCAGACACGTCCTTCACTGTTCTCTCACAAGCCGTTCATTTCGGCGCTGATGCACTCGAAGAGAACTGCTGGGAGGTCATCGACTCTGACTGTGACGAGGCCTTAGAGTCGGAAGCGTTCCTCAAGATCGATCACTCGCTTTTATGCGAGCTGTTTTCTCGCGACACGCTGAACGTAAAGGAAATCGAGTTGTTTCAAGCGGCGTTAAAGTGGAGCGAAAATCGATGCATGGAGCAGGGACTTAAGGGGACGGTTGAGGACAAGCGCATCGTTTTGGGCAACGCCGTGAACTTGATACGTTTTCCGACGATGACCATAGCAGAATTCGCTGGCGAAGTGGTCCATCGTACGAAACTTCTCCCCGATCAGGACGTGATTGAAATTTTCCTAGCACTGAGCGGCAAAGAGGCTTCCGAGCAATTGCTCAAGTTCTCGTGTAAACCACGCAAGCATCCCGCGGGACGGCACCGCTGTTCGCGTTTTACCCCACAAAAGATCGTGCGCCCTTCGAGAACAGGCAAGGGCTGGTGCTACTCGAACGATACCCTCGACTCGTTAAGTTTTCGCGTTTCGTGTTCCGTGCTCGTTCACGGCGTGCGCGTTTTTGGCGACGAAGAGAAGGGCGTTTATCGACTGAAAGTGAACTTTCTTCATGGCAACAAAGAATTATCATCGAACGCAGGCGAGTTCCGTTCAGAGGTTGATGAGGAAGGTGTAAATCCCAGTGGATTTGATGTCATGTTTCCGGAGCCCGTCAGAGTGGAGGCCGACGAGGTGTATGTGATATCTGGCAGCATTAGCGGGCCACGGTCACTGTACGGTCAGGGGGGTGAAAAGACGGTGATTTGTGGCGGTGTTAAGTTCATGTTTTGCAGCAGCGGACAATCGAATAATGGAACGTCTGTTTTCCACGGTCAGTTCCCACAGATCATATTCTCGAAGGAATAGTGGGAATCGGATTAATTCCTGTTTAGAGATGTGATATGATGTGGCCACGCCCTAGGGAAATAAACAGTGTCGTTTCCTTGGCAACGTTACGACGGTGATGCATGCGCTCACGTGACACTGACTAGAACTTTATACTTTCGCTTAGATTATTTCGCTCAAACATCGCTGTATTATAATCCAACGTATACTTTCGAAAATTTGTAAATATTAAACGATATGTGTTTTCTTAATATTGTTGTTCAGCTTGTGAAACGACTTCCTCTCATCTACTCTGAACCGTTCACTATTGCACTAGCCTGCGCAGGCGACCGTTGCACATGTGAGATGAGAATTTTGGTGCGGCAGACATGACTTCACATGTGCCGAACTCAATGCAAATGAGAGTAGTCTTTTGTTTATGCTCATTTGCATTGTCGGCACATGTGAAGTTCGACGTTTGACCTGGGCCTAAGAGTTTCTCAAGCTTTATTCCCGTTTCACCGCGTGTAAAGAGAGTCGTAGACTTGCTGCAAGTCTCCCTCTTTCCAGCGAGCACATAAATTTGCAACTGATACTGTAAATCGCCGAGTGGACTAACCGTTTTTCTCCTGCTGGTCTACAGTCGGCTAGTTCCAGTTGGTTGCAATCTTGTTGCAGCTTAAAATAATAAGATTGTGACAACATACCTATTTGTCGCCTGCGTGAAGGCGCGCGCTTCCTGTGAGCGTCTCAAAGCCAAGAAAGCAGGTAACCTCCTCCGCAGGCAACTCTGTGGCTTCTTTTTTCCGAGTCAAATAGCTTCCAAGGCTGTTTTTGGCAGAGCCAGAGAAACGTCGTCGACCAATGTTCCACAGCCTTGGAAGCTATTTGACTCGGAAAAAAGAAGCCACATGCTAGTGCGCGCCTGTGGAGACTCCACGCAAGCTATGGCTACGTCAACACATTTCTTGTCGCATTTAATAAGATATACTGCATGGGCAATTTAGCCATCATTATAAACAACTAGCCTCCTTCGCAGGCAACTCTGTGTCTTCGTTGCTGCAACGTTTTCAGTCTATAATGTTTTGGTAGAGCCAAAGAAATAAATAAGAGGCCCATGCTCTTATATGTCTTATTTATTTCTTTGGCTTGGCCAAAACATTATAGACTGAAAATGTTCCAAAACTGAAAACGTTCCAAAACTGAAAACGTTCCAAAACTGAAAACGTTCCAAAACTGAAAACGCTCCAAAACTGAAAATGTTGCAAAACTGAAAATGTTGCAAAACTGAAAATGTTGCAAAACTGAAAACGTTGCAAAACTGAAAACGTTCCAAAACTGAAAATGTTCCAAAACTGAAAACGTTCCAAAACTGAAAGAAAACGTTGCAGCTAGCAAGACACAGTCACAGAGTTCCCTACGGAGGAGGCTAATAAACATCTACATATAACGAGTATCGTATACCCATTTTTAAATCGGCTTTATGAGACACAACTGCTTTGAACTTCAGAGGGGATAATCAATAATACGAAAACAAGAAATTAATCGAGGGTTTTTATGTGTTTACATTTTGACTATACGATGTAGGTCGCAAGTTCCGAAAAGACAGGCAGTGATGTGTTCTTGCCCGTTTTGCGTTCGAGTATTAACTATGTTGACTTAGGAGGTATAGGATCATAAATGATGAAATAAAATTCTAATCCATGTTGCCGCATGAGGCGGTAATCCAAGTAACCATATAGCCGGGCGTACAAGAAAACAATGCACATGTAAAGAAGATTTATCCTTTCTTATCTGGTGACAAGATGTCGAGAATAATCCTTCGTGAGAACTGCGGTGAATATCGCATATATATTATCTAACTTCATGTTTCAATGCGTCCAAATAACACCATAAACGAGTACAAATATTCGGCGATGTTTGGACAGTAGGTTATTAGACTTATTTTTCCCCGCTCTTTTTTCTTTGATTATATTTTGAAAGCCTTAGTTTGGCTGAAATTGAAAACAGAAGTAAAGTTTTTATACAATTGGATACTTGGACGTGACTGCTGAACTAAGAGAAATCTTGCCAATAGCTGTCGATCTTCCCTTAACTTTACCAGCTTGTTCCCAACATTGCAATTAATAATTAAATAATTATAAGACAGTTTAGTCATTAGTGTACAGTACGCGGCAGTATACTTATCATTTGTATTTTGACTCGTCAAAGTTTTGTACCCGAGTTTGTTAAACACAAACCATGAATACATAATGTTTCTGCACATACATATAGGTAGATAGACGGTTTAAATTGCGCAATTTGTTAAGTTTGATAAATGAAATCATTATTTCAATCATTAAAATTAGAAAGTATACGAAGGACTAAAAATTACACATCGCAGGAATAAACGTCCGCATAAAGCGGTCGGTCCCGAGCTAAGGGAAGTACGCTGAAGATCCGTTTCTTTCTGTTATAATATAGCTTCATACCTAGGAAACAGAAAACTATGCAACCTGTGCGACTTAGAACTCTTGATGATGGATGAAAAGAGTAAATTAGCTTCGTCTTAACGTGTAAAACGTGCACCAACCGAGATGAAAGAAAGCTTTATCAGTTTATCTATCTAGGGATAAATTTGCTGTAAAGACTAGAGGGCAGTTACGATTTATCAGCCGGATAGCGAGTTTAATATCCCCGGATGGTGACTTTTCCGGGGTTAGTACAACCGGAGCCTGGTTATCTATATATCAACTCTAGCTTAATTGTTGTTTCATTAACACTCAGTGTGGTCTCATCATGATAAGGTTACCTTGAAACTGCGTGAGTTTCCTAAACAGTGCGTGGGAAATTAGGATAAAACATGATGGGGTAGCTAATTACCATGAGATTACCCGCGTACTTAAAGTGTCCAATCAACACAAAAACTTGGCCACCCAACATGAAAAGAAAAACAGTCGAAACCAGAGTATTAACACGATACGATTTGCTCGTCATCCTGGAGTATGCGATTGTCTCGAGGCGCCACAATTCTTGTTTATATGATTAGCTGTCGAGTGTGGCAAAACTCATTGCACTATTTGCATGTGAGTGAATCATATCATAGTTAGATGACAGTCGTAAAGAAATATCGTAACAAATGAGGTTATACAGGTAGCATATTAGTAACATACGTCACCCGTAACCTCCGCTGACCTTCGCTCCGCCATATATGAATCCATATATTGTCACCCGTGGAGGCTTAAGCAGAAATAAAGAGTTCTGCGATCATTGCGATCCTTGCGATCATATGGAAACCATAAACCTGGCGATCATTGCGATCACGATCGCAGAGATAGAAAAATTTCTATCTCTGCGATCGTTGCGATCGAAGCCCGATTTCTATAGAATGCAACGAGTCGACGATCGTTGCGATCGCTGCGATCATTGCGATCATATGGAAACCGGGCTTTACCATACATATCCAAAAACGGCGGCGCGCCCAGTCAGCCCATTTTCCAAACCTGAGTTGCGCAGTTTTGGATATATAGGGAACCTTTGCGGAGAACCGGATAAGAGTGGTGGTTGGTTATATCAGGGTGCTATAAAGTGCATAACTAAATGCACAAGTGCATAACCAAATATCAAATAGCCGAATTGCAAATACGGATGTCATAATGTCACGATTCCACTGGCCATAGGATGTTAAAGTTTAATTACGAACTTCATAAATGCATGTTTAATGACAAAATACAATGATTAATTTTGGCGGATATCACACCTCATATGTGTGTACATATGTAACGTATTTTGCATATATGTAACCATTGCTCTGCCATCTCAATCAGTCCATCTAGACACATTGGTGAGATCATCTCATTGGTCATCAAGAGTTTGTACTACACATATGTAACCAGCTCGGACAATCTGGCTTAACTCTTCCATCTGAGTCCATGTAATTCTAATAGTTAGAGCATCTCAGTGATCTCACTAGTCACCAGAAGGTTGTAATAAGTCCATGTAAAAAAGTGCTGCGTATTAGGCACTGGCGAGATTTTACTAGTATTTTGATCCTAAAATCTCGCCAGTTCACCACCTTTTTGCTTTGCAAAGTCCATGCATGTAAGCTGTATGTAGCTCAATGGTTACAGCATCTCACTAATCACCAGATGATTATTCAATGAATTTTAGAAAAAAGACGAGTCAGTATAATTTGTTGGCGTGAATGATTTTGAAGTATAAATAATAGCTGTTCGCGAGTTTCATGTTTTATGAATCGAAAGTTAGTCCATCTGTTTTGTGACAGCATGACTAGCAGTAACCTAGCAGTAACCTTGTTCAACATCTAAGAGTATTATGACACGTTATTCCAATTTTTAATTTTTCCAACATTTTTAATTAGCATTGTGTTGAGGTGGCATTTCACTTCCGATAACTGATATAAGAACCCATAGTCAGCTTCAACTAAGAGGCTTCATTACAATTCGGAAGTCGTCTGTTTAATAAAGGTTCAACATCCCATGCTATTGAAGGATCATCTTTTAAGACTATAGTTGTTCTGTCTAGTTCTTGTGTTGTCGTCGTCTGATATATAACTCCACAGTACAGTAGCAAGCTCGAAAGGATTGTGGGGCTGTTCAAGGCTCTATCGCACTGGCACTGCAGTTCAGACAGTTCGAGAAGATACTGCTCAGTGGCGTATGGTGGATATAATTGTAATAGGCAAACAACATTAAAAAATTTGTGTCACCACCTACCTATATACTATCAAGTTTTGTGATTCATGGTTGATTAAAACAATAAAACAATAGAATCAACCACAAAGAAACCAATGTCCTAACCCAACCACTTTTGTTCCATATAGCCAATCACAAAACCTGCTCATTTTAGGTATGTATTTACTGAAAAATTTGATTTTTTGAAGCTCTAGAATCGCATTTTCCGCGATTTCTGCGAAGAATTTTCCGGAGAATTCATTTTCAATAATGAGCGATATTGATAATTTTTGAACATGCAGCAAAAGGTGAGGTGTATATTATTATCTTGAAGAAGATGTGCATGTGCACACTATTTTTCAAATTATTGTAATTCTTATTTCAAGAATTGTAAACCACTCGTTTTAAAAATAGGACAGTTAAACCTACAGATAATATAAATCTATTAAATCTAACTACTGAGCGATATTAAATCTTTCCTGTCCGGTCCGGCCCAGACAAAATGGTCGCACAAGATTGATGACGTTGTTAATTGAAAAACACGGCACATCGACAAGCGCCAGGCACATGAGATCCACTTGCAGACGCCCCCACCCACTTTTCACCAGAACGGTTTTTGAGATGGGGAAGGCTAAAAGGGATGACTCAAAAGGACCTTTCTGTTTTTTTCTGTTTTTTATTCTTCGTTAGGTTATGGATAGCTACGGTTAGGGTTAAGTTTAAGATTAGGATTAGGAATGAGATTAGGGTTAGGATTAGTAGTTAAGTCATCGTAGTTGAGTCATCCCTTTTAGCTTTCACCTTTTGGGGGAGATAGTGCGAAATTCGTCGAGAAACATATAGGGACGGTCTATTAAACATCGCCATTTTTTTTCTGCGACACAGGTTGACCACTCTACACGTTACAATGGCTTGATTTTTTGTAAAATAAGTCTTAAAGTGCTCCTGTAAATGAAGGAAATAGCATTCTAGAAAGGATAAGATTTCAAAAATTTCCGCGGAGCATACCCCCGGACACCCTACATTTTGCCTCCCGAGTTTGCCAAATCTACCGGCGCCACAACCTCGTACCCAGGGTCTTATAGGTTGCCGACGCCACTGCTTCTAAGCGCAGTGCGCAAATTTTACAAAAAACTCCGCGATTGGCGGTCTTTTGCTGAATTTTCATGATACTACGCGGGCGTGCAAGATGGGCTTTTCTAGTAAAAATAAATGTTTTTCAAC
This sequence comes from Chrysogorgia sp. JL179-B06, assembly GCA_035772405.1. Classification (NCBI taxonomy): domain Eukaryota; kingdom Metazoa; phylum Cnidaria; class Anthozoa; order Scleralcyonacea; family Chrysogorgiidae; genus Chrysogorgia; species Chrysogorgia sp. JL179-B06. Next base: position 3,127,107 of record JAYKKM010000477.1, read on the forward strand.
CTGATTTATGATAATGCTAATTTATATTATCAGTGTCTTGTTCACGAAATTTAAAAGCATTGCCAAAGTCGATTTATTGGGCTTTCAGAAAATGTATAGGTTGCGCAACAGTTATGGTTATTTCCAGAGATATCAATAGAACAAAGAAGTAGTTCAATTTTGGATGTTTTTCAGCCGGACAGAAAAGAGTTAAAATGAATACTACGAACAACAAAAGGAAAACAGAGTTTCCTTTCAACGATATGAGTTGCAATCAATTCCTCGAGAATGGTGACCATGTTGAAGGCCTCTGATTGCCGTGTAATCCACGAATGGATCGATTTCACGTGACGTCATAGCCGCCATGTTAGGTACACCAAATATAGCCGCCATGCTACGAGGTTCCAAATATATTAGCATATACTAAGTACTTATTAACCGAGCGCGAGGTCCGTACGGGAAAATATTTTGCTTGAGATCTTTTGAGTACAGACCGAGCCCGAAGGGCGAGGTCTGTACTCAAAAGATCGAAAGCAAAATATTTTCCCGTACGGACCGAGCTTGTGAGGTTAATAAGGAATTTATTATATGTCTCGACTACAACGAGAAATAATTTAGAGAAAACATTATCGTGTACAGTACGTCTTCCTCCACGTCAGCGCGAGCGGAGCGGTCTCACAGTCGCGATTCGATATAATTGACAACAAAACAACCAAAAGGGAAAACATTTTGAAAAGAATATAATTATTTTATTTTAAGAAATTTTTTTTAACATTTTTTAATCGAGTAATACCGTGCGGGTCCGTACACCGAGTCCGTACGGTAAAGTACGGACCCGCACGTTAGCCAATCAGCGTTCAAATACGCCAGTTCGGACTCGCTTGACATATAATAATAGAAGTTACTATCGCAAGGGAAGTGCTGCCTCAAAATCCAAGGCAGTGGTGGGCTTATTGAAGTCAAAGTTGCAGCAGTGGAGGTAGTACAGCCTCATACCCATGCGGTTATGGTTTAGGTAATACCAGAGCAGTGAGTTCTTCAGCACATATATATGGAGCTCAGGCCAGCTCACAATGAGCTTGCTGGAGCATGCATAGGTACTCACAATCTGCCCCTGGCACATTTGCAGATGTCTCACATCTGCCCCAACCTTGTTGACCCCCGTTGTGTTGTAACCGTTCTCAACATCTATTCACAATATAGTAGTAGTTCATATATGAACATGTGTAATATTAAACAGATGTAAATTGACAGTTGCATAAAAATGCAATTGAACATAAAGATAAAATAGTTGTATAACATACAGGCAGTTCTCTGTACAAGGCTTGCATACAAATGCAGCTCAATATGAACACAAAAAGTTGACATTATATTACAGTTGATAAACTAAGTTAATCAGAATTTTTTTCTTGCATAAAATGCAGTTCAATATGAACGCAAAAAATTGACATTATAACAGTTGTCAGTTGATAAACTAAGTTAATCAGAATTTGTTTGTTATAATAAAAATTTAGCAACAGAACGATAGATATATGATATTATGTATTACCTCGTTCTTTTAAAAAACCCAGCTTTAAATTTCTGTTTTTATATTCAGAAAGTTAAGTGGGGTTTTTAAAAGAACGAGTTAATACATAACATATCTATCACGTTCTGTTGCTAATATATGCTAATATATTTGGAACCTCTCGTAACATGAATTATAGCCGTCTGTTGGACGTTTGTCACGTGACTGAAAACCATCTTTTCATCGATATATTAAACAGAGTGGCCGCTTGAAGATACGAATTTTATCTTCTCGCAATGATATTTCTCAACGTCATCAATTATTTAATATTAAATGTTCTTCCAGATTGTTTAAAACAAAAATTTTATTGTTGTCTGACGTTTCGGCTTTCTGTACGGAAGCCATCTTCAGGAGACGTGAAAATGTTGACGGTGCATTTCACTTGATAGACAGCTTCCTTTCCTGCATTCCGGTGGTGTTGGATCTTTCACTTTCAAACCATTTGAAGAACGTCATCAATCTTGTGCGACCATTTTGTCTGGGCCGGATAGGAAAGATTTAATATCGCTCAGTAGTTACATTTAATAAGAACATATTTCTCACTCGTGAAAGAGATTACCAACACGTACGTACAGAGCCGGATTAAGGCTATGTTAGGCCTGGAACTAGCGGAGACATTAGGAGATAGTTTTCGATCATTATAATATATATAAAGCGATTAAAGCCACTAAAGCTCTCTTTATGTTTCACAGATCGGTGTTGTAACCCTCTATCGAAAATTGCAAGTGAAATGAAAGTACGCTTACTCGCTAAAACAAAAGGGACTATTTTTCTCCAGGGCCTCAAGGCGGGGACGTATGCACACCAGGCAGCACCATCCGGCTCAGAACACGTACTCGAAGATGAAATTCGCATCTCCGCACTGTCATGTATATGTATATTTATTTACAAATTTAGCGTTATCTGCAGGGGTGTATCTGCCCCTTCCATTGCCTACGCTAAAGTTGAGCGAGAAACTATAGTGTACGTATTTACTTGTTTGCATGTCGTGCAATTTCGTACCGAACGCAGGCTCTGGCGAATCCCGCATGAGGTGAATTAATGCCTGGGTACGAGATTGCGTGTCGTGCTGTTTATTATTAACAACACAGTCATTGACATATTTATTTTAAATATGTGACAGCACTGACAGATGTTCATTGTTCCTACTGTGAAGGACGCTACGCTAATTCACATTGTACACATTTTAATTAGGAATGCGCAAATAGTCTGCAGATGTAAGATTGTAAGGCAAACACCAACAGACACTGAAAACCTTTGAAACGAAGGGGCTACGAATACAACGAATCGCAATCCTCCTTGGCAACTGTTTTTCATTTGAGCCAGTCTGGTGCCTGGACAACGATTCTTCGAAAACATTCATCTCTTGAAATGAATCCTCCGAGGAATCCTCAAGATTATACATGATGTAACTCGATCTTTATGTTTACTACTCAAAGTGAACCCACTCAAAAACAATTCGCTCTCGTCTGTTTTTCTCCCGTTTTGTCTCAATCTGGAATCACGGATTCTCAACGCTGAGGATTATGTCTAAAGGGAAAATACACCCAAAGTGTAGTTACTTAAACAGCTACCCTGGGCGAACTTCTTATCTCACAGACCAAGCCCTACGTCGATTTCGTTACCATCACACGTCGATAGCTACTCAAAACTGGAGTCCGTGTCGTATTAGGGACACTAGCTGGACTGGACCTGACCATCACCTACCCAACCACAACGTATCCCCAAAAACGCAAGCGTTTTCAGTATCGTTAGGTCAAGGGAATTTTCGAACTTCGCCGCGGGCTCGACACGCACCAATACCATCCACGCCTGATCACGATAAACGCGTGACGAGCTCGAGCTCATCGCGAGAACTAGACCTCTCGAAAAGTTCAAGAACGCCTCGGGAGACGAAGACATATGGGTATCGAATGGGATCGTTGGTGACATTGGGAACCAACGCCACGATTTGGCATAAGAACGATGAGAGGAATAACGGATGGATGACGGTCTCCCATAATGCATCGAAACGACGTGGGTGCGTTTTAACCAGAAAATACCGAAATGTTGTCCAGCAGAGATGCGAATGGACGGAGAATATGGACGCGGATAAGAAGAACAAAGTCAAAGAGATGTTTGATGAAACTCTCCCATCTATTGTGTTATCGCAACCACATTCACAGCCTTGTCACGACGCTGCGTTGAAACGTTTAGGTGTAGAACAAGTGCGTCTTAAAACTCCTCCTCCTTCTCCTTCTGTCAGACATATCACAGTTCGCCTCCCGGCCAGTTGAACTATTAAAAAACTCAAAATGGCGCTAAGTTAACGGGATGTTTTTATGAAAAAATAAGACCAAAGCAAACACCAACGACTTCTGCCCACAATCGGAAAAGGAAGAATTGTTTAAAGTGAAAATTAAGTTTGTCTTATTCAAACGAACTCCGAAAATGAATAAGAATGGTAATTTAGAGTTCTTTCGTATCTCGCGTAGTTCTTGAGATAATTTGTGATATGCAAATGAATAGCCTATGACATCAAGATCACATTAGAAAATCAAGTAGAAACTTTGCACAGTACGACACTTCGTGACACCTAACATATTACATCGGAATAGTGATCCCAAATTTATTTACTACTTTTAATTTCTTAATTTTCTAAAAATGTAGAAACATCTTGACGTCATAGGCTATTCATTTGCATATCACACAGTCTAAATATCTCATTGTGCGTCACGCACATGTGCGTAACGCACACTTAAAAGTCCAGGTGTGCCTGACGCTTTAGGAGTTCATCATTTTAGGAGTTCATCATTTTAGGAGTTCATCATTTTACGAGTTCATCATTTTACGAGTTCATCATTTTACGAGTTCATCATTTTAGGAGTTCATCATTTTAGGAGTTCATCATTTTAGGAGTTCATCGTTTTAGGAGTTCATCATTTTAGGAGTTCATCATTTTAGGAGTTCATCATTTTAGGAGTTCATCGTTTTAGGAGTTCATCATTTTACGAGTTCATCATTTTACGAGTTCATCATTTTACGAGTTCATCATTTTAGGAGTTCATTTAAATAAGAGAAACTTAATTTTCATTTCAGTGGACGAGTTATAGAGGCGACTAAGAATATCGGTTGATCAAGATTACATTAATATCAGTGATAACTTGCTGATCCGGTGAGGCCCTCACTTATACAACGATTCTAATTTTCTTATGCAAAGGCCCCTTTCTCAGCGCCTGCGAACGCGTCCCTTTCTAGTACTAAGTGTTGACTGTAATTGCCTGTATTCTGTTGTGACATCTTAATTAAACTTAAACCAACAAGACATTGTTTGATCTGATAAAATAGCGTGACCTACATTGATAAAATTAATCCTGCATGACGACTTTTAATCAATGAGAAATACTTATTAAATAAATTAATCCTAAATAATGCCTGTTAAGCCTTGGCTGGTGACTTCTAAAGCTTCGCTCAGCTCATTCTGCATATACACCATTGGGTATCGCTGAGTCCTCTTAAAAATAATGTGAGCATGATTTCAACAGAATCGTTTCTAAAGAGACTCGCCCTTCGTTTGCCCGAATAAAGTAATTGTTGATGCAAAGAAATTGACCATGCGCTGAAGCCAAAATATGGAGGAAACATGCTGCAATTCAAGTAAAGATAGTCAACCAGTTTTCGATGCTCAACAAAAACCTTTTGTTACATGCCTACAGCCTGTCGGAACTCAACACAGAGCCACTTCGAGCAGTCAGATTGGTTCTCATGCTCGGGAAAGCCAAAGCACTTTGTCTACACAATATGGTCGCCAGAACCAAGTAGGGGATTCCGAAACTAAACACCATACAAAGAGAATTCACGACTCACAACCGTTGAGTGCATTACTTATAACCAAGTCGCTTGATTACATACCTAATTCATACCGTGGCAACCCGAAGATCTCTTTAATAAAGTCTCGCCAGTCAGACTTAGATTGGAGGAAAAGTACAAAAGAGAATGCGAAATTCGACAAAAGGTTTCATACCATGCACAAGTTTTCAAGGCAAAGTAAACCGTTCAATTTCTGTACCGATGAGCCGTTTGCCCTGGATTTATCCCGGAATGGGTCCGACATAGAAATGCAGCCGTTAATGGGACAAAGTTCCGATCAGTTGTTACCTCGGCGAGAATATCAGCAAGATATCAACGCAGTTTTACAGCCGCGTGATATCTACAATACCAGATCTAAACTGAAGCCGTTGGGATTTCGACCTGCACTTGTGCTTGCAGATGTAGAGGATGACTTTGGAACCGAGTTGTCAATTCATGGTAGTGTATTGCCATTATCAAAACGCGTAGACGTTCAGAATGGTTTGGAGGACACGAGTGGGAAAGTCTTGCTGAAACGAGAAAACCTTAACAATACTTTCAATGCTGTAGATATACAATGGGCTGATGGATTTGCAAAGTCGACCGTACGAAGATTGAATCAAGTAGCTCTTAGTTTGTCTGAGCCTAGAACAGAGGGAAAGTTTCGTCCAAGGAGAATGAGGTGTTCGACGTGCTTTTACAATGTTTAACTCTATAGTCCAGTTTACTGTTTGATCGATTTTTTTAGATATTAATGTAATTACAAAAAATACCCAAACGGAAAGAGCGCATGCAAACGGGACTCGAGGCGCCTTTCCGTTGAAATTAAAATACATAAAGTCATAGACCAACTGCTCGGAATTCACCAAGCACCAACACACACGCATAGACCCAACCCCATTCTTCCGAACTCCACTGAAAGAACAAAATTAATAAAACTGAATAGAATGCAAAAGAACGAGGTTGAAGCTGCGCACATAGCACCCCCCCCCCCCCCCCCCCACGGAGCATCGTTGTATGTGGGGGGGAGGGGGTGTAATCTAAGCAGTTAGTACATTAGAAAACTACTCTCAGTGACAGGAACAGTTACGGTATCAACTGACGTCAAAAGTAGATGTCAGTAATGATAAATATGCCATCGAGTAAAAATCTTTTGAATGTTGCAAGACTGCAGAGACTATTGGGTGGTGCTATTTTACAAACAGAATTCCAGAGAGGACAATTGTGTTAAAGTAGGAGACTTGGAAAGTACTTTAAGTAGGTTCTTCTGGTTCTTCTTGTTCAGATGAACCAGCAGAACCTGGTTCTGCTGCTTCTTCTGGTTCTTCTGGTTCAGATGAACCAGTAGAGAATCTGGTTCTTCTGGTTCTTCTGATTAACGAGAAGATGACGTAAGTTCCGTTTCCAATAGCGGGCGAAATTGGGCGAACCTGGTTCTTCTGATTCTACTGGTTCTTCAGAAGAACCAGAAGAACTTGGTTCTTCTGAAGAAACAGCAGAATCTGGTTCTTTTGGTTCTGGTTCTTCTGATTCTTCTGACAGCGCAAGTGGGAAGGTGGCGGTCGTTTTAAACAATTGGGAAGGAAGGGGTTGACTACTTTTTTATATGATCTAATGATCATAATCGTCATGTTAACTGGAACCCAGATCTTTTCACATATATTGCTTGTACATTATACTGAAGCAAAGCAGTGAGCACGCTAACTTTAAAAAGAAAACAACTATTTGTTTTTTCCCATATTTGTGAAACTAATGCGCCTCGGCAACTTTTCCGGATCAATTTCCTCGACATTGCCCGTAAGATATCGGAATCTCTTCGTAATTTCCAAGATGGCGGCTGACAGTAGATTTGCTCATTGATAGATAATATTTAAAAAAAAGCTCTGCAAACATGAGAAGAGGACTTTTATTTGTTTTTTATCGACCAGGTAAGAACAAATATGAAAGTTCGTCATTTATTCATTTTCATGTTAACTTGAGCTTCTCTATGAGACTGCCTTGTGGTTTAGACTTTTAGACTATTAAAATTTTCGATTTTAAATTATTTAACTAGTTCAACACTGCAAAACATCCTTTCAAAGATTATCTACAGCTGCTGCTCCTCAGGTAACCTTGAGTAAATGTGTAGACATGCAAGGTTTTTCTGGAAAAGTGGAAAACCAAATTTATAGTGTATTATACAAGGGATAAATTCCCTTGAAGGGAATTTATCAAAAAATCATTACAACTCAAAATTTTCATCACAATCTCATTACCACTTAAAGTGGCACTACGATGAAAATTCACCCTCGTCTTTTAGATTTTCTTTAGCATAGAATAGTATTTCAGGGTCGAAAGTGATCATCGATGTAAAAAAAAACAACTAAAAAATGGTATTTTGAAGTAAGTATTTTGAGCTCTGAAATCACTATTATTTAGGCAACCATTACTAAAAACGTGTTCCAAGTGAGCAAGCAATTTCAAAAGATAATATTGTTTGTGACGTCAGATTCTCAATGCGTCAGATTCTCAATGCGTCAGATTCTCAATGCTACGCCTGAAGGTTATTTGTTTTCTTGTTTTTTTCGAGAAGTAGATGAAATGTCCAGCCTTTCAGACAAAGAATTTGAAAAAACGACCTTGATTTACTTGAAGAATTAGCCACGTGGAGTCTTCGCGTTAAGAATCTGACGTCAATTCGTTACGCTGGTCAAGAACATGAACGATTAATGGCGGACATAACAATTCCAGATTCGGGGTAAGAAAAATAATACTTGCCATCGTCAAATCGCAAAACGGTTTCGACCAAGTAATATTTAGCAGCTCTGCTTTATAAATACATAAAAATATCGATAGGTAAAAATTTGATTGTAGTGGCACTTTAACCCTTTACTCTCCAGTATCAGCATACAGATTCTCCTTAATGGTCTTCAAGAATTTCGTACAGCACTATAGTTGGGAGATGTTGTTTTAAAACATGTATGAGTTTTTCTTTGGTGATCATTTCCTTTATTCTCATTACCTCTATACTTGGTTAACCATTGATATTATTAGGAGAAGATAGATGATGATCATTCCTGGTGTGCTATGTAATGCTTAGCCCCATAGTCATTAATCTATGCTTTTACAGTCTCTGTTTTTCTGTATACTGCCAATGTCTAGATCACGAGTGTGGAAAAATGTTGTCTGGTAGAAACACAAGGACGTCCGTGGAAACTGTTTTTCTCTCCTGCAGACACTGCCCTTGCTCACTGTGTGAGTAGTGACTTTCAAATGGACAACGGGATTGCAAAACAGTTTCTGAAGAAGTATGGAAATGTTGATGAACTGAAGGAAAAAGGTTGAACAACGATCTGTTAAGAGATGATGTTATTATGTGATTTGTAGCAGTGTTTATTCTTTATTGTCTTTGGATTATGTGTAAAATCTAATAATTGTCTTTGAAAATGCTTATTAAAACTCTTACAAAATCTGTATTTGTATTATTTTTTTTTGTAAAATTTGAAAGAATTTGCAGCTCCTAGAATATGAATTGTAGCACCTGTTACACATGTGGATGTCAAAGGATAGTATAGTCAGCCAGTATAGGAACGGGTGCAGAAAGTGGTCCAGATCTGGACTAGGGGTAGTACTGTTACCCAGGCCATATCCAAACTATACCCAAACTCAAGTCACACTTAAAATTTCTGGTTCATTCAGAACCAAAATTTTAATTGTGCAGCTTACATTTGAAATTTGTCGTTTTAGGTTTGGTATTTCCGGAGGGTCGTAAAGTTGGGAAAATTGGAGTACTAGAGATGAAAGAGAGATTTGTTTATTATTTGGTAAGAGAAACGTTGGTTGCTTCCTCGGGTAGCAGACACAGAATATCGTTGCATTGAATTATAAGGTTTAGGAGTTGGGTTAGTATTTCTTTATTTCAGGGTTCAGGACTAGAGTTTTTATTTGGGTTATGGTTAGGATTTTTGTTCTTGTAAAGTTTCTGAATCCTGGGAAAATAACCTTGATATGCCTATGACGTAGTCTGTGTCTATTGTCAGTCTCCCGTACACGAGGAATTAACTGAAACTTTAACATAATTAATCATCAGTGATTTTATGCTCTTCGTTTTGATAGGAGATTACTATAGTTATGTGTATATGTTAAGGTACCCCCTGGATTAAAGGGTTGGTTGGATCCCTGGATTAAACCATGTGTTAGTTGTCAGATATAAAGAACATGAACACAATCTCCAATATACAATGAAGGAACAGAATATATGAAGATGGCTATATGCAGTGCCTTATGTACACACCACAGTAATGCTAAAAGGTTTTTGAAGTTTAATAATTTACAATTACACATATTTCTTAGATCACCCGTGACAGATGGTGGGACCCAGCCTCGTACATGGCCATGGAACATTCCCTACATGCATTGCAAGCTCACTGTGATGAGCATGGCATACAAAAACTGGCGATCCCCAGGCTTGGGGCACAACATGACAGGCTAGAGTGGAACAAAGTGAAGGATTTAATTCTGGACATTTTTAGGGATTCGTCGATTACAATCACCGCGTATACACATCGTTAACAGGATCAGGAGTTGGGTCTACTGAGCTAGTTTCCCCACTGTACTTTTTAGAAACACATTTTCTGTACCAATAGCAAGACAGAGTGATTTTTGTTTCTTTTTATTTCTTTTTATTTATTTTTATATCGTTTTTCTTTATTTCGTTTTTCTTTATTTCGTTTTTCTTTCATTCGTTTTTCTTTCTTTCGTTTTTCTTTCATTTTAACTACTATACCGCAACTACTATAGCTTTGCAAATATTGTAAAAAGATGTTTGAAAATACAATATTAATACATTATGTGCCTGGGTTGCTGTACTAGTAGCCGGGTGGGGAATTTGAACAGATTCTGTTCAAATTGGCAACGGATTTGTAAGATTTTACAGGTCAGAAAATTATCTTTGTTTTGGAGTAGCCTGTGTAGCGGCGCGAAGGGGGATTGGGGCGGGAGATGGGGATTGGGGCGGGAGATGGGGATTGGGGCGGGAGATGGGGATTGGGATTTCGCGTAGCCCGCCCCAATCTCCCGCCCGCCCCAATCTCCCGCCCCCAATGCCCCTTCGCGCCCCCAATCCAACATGTCCTCACTCTTATAATGACTATAATGATCAATCAACCATTCCTGTTAAAATGATGATAATGTTCAATTTAAGAGTCGCGCATGCGTATAATAGTCAATTACTATCCCACAAGCTTAGTATCACTGACTAGTCTATAAATGTACAAGCTGAAATAGGGGTTAGACGGGGTGGGTTTGTTTTGGGTTGTGAAATTAGGGGAGGTTAGGGTTAGGGTTAGAAAACCCATTAGGCGGGGGGTTAGGGTTAGGATCTTTGTTGTGTTGGGGTTGGGTTCTAGCATTAAATTAATAAGTCGCTCTTAATTTGATCATTATCATCATTTTAACAGGAATGGTTGATTGATCATTATAGTCATTATAAGAGTGAGAATATGCTGCCCAATCCCCCTTCGCGCCGCTACGCAGGCTAGTTTTGGAGTGGATGGAAGAAAATGGCCTAGTCAGGCTAAAACAAGTGTTTGAAGATAAGATAGTTTACTAGTGTTCACTAAAATGTTCATTGTCAATAAAAAAATCCAAATTGCCGGGGGGATGTTGACATTTCGATTTGATTCGCGCATAATATGAGCCCGAAAATATTATAGCTCATAAACACGACACGCGACATATTTAATTCAAGTTTGTTTACTTTATTTTCAAGTCACACTGCAGGGGGGGGGGACTAAAAGTGCGGATAAAAAGCTCGAAAAGTTCTACCGGTAAAAAATAGTGGCAAAGTCGTCTAATATTGCACATGGTTGAATGTCATAGAAGAAGTCTTTAAAATTTGTCTTAAATCTTTTGAAAATGGTAAGTTTGAGTGGGGTTTTTCAACGCGAAAGATGTGCTTTTGTATTGTTGTTTATTTTCGTCATGAATGACGCGAGTTTGTCGCTTTCAGGTTTCGCTAAACCCTGTTCAAATTTACAAAGCTGGGGCAGATGAAGAGAAGGCTGAAACCGCAAGACTGGTAGGACTTCTTTTAGTTTAAAATAATGTTTGTTTTTTATGTCCTTGCCGCGTGATAATATTGCAACCGCGAAACCTTAGAAGTTAGTAAAGTTTGTACATTGACGGAGCAAATTTTCCACAAAATTAAATTGTTATCTAATGTTGTAAAGTACATTGACAAGTTTAGGCTATTCTGTTGTCGTTAAGTTTAAAATATTGTTTTAAGTGTTGCCTTGAGTAAAAAGGTCTTAAATATAATGTATCATAATTGTATATGACAACAATTAACAACCATAGATGTGTTACACAATTTGGGAGTATTGCCTCACAAAAGTTGTCTCTAACAAGGGGTACCCACCCCGTAGTTATTTACAACCATCATATCACTTGTCTGGGCTATCTGTGTCTGCATTATGTACTCCGTGCCGGAGATGTCCAGTGTGGACTTTTGATAATGGTTGGTGTACATGATGGCGTAAAAGATAAGCCAAATGCTGATATCTCCCTGCATTTATACACCCTGGATTTACAGAGTTAAATGAGAAGTTGTCTCTGTCACAAGATTGAACTTCAATTGGCCTCTAGCTGAGCTTATTTTCACCAATCTGCTTCAAGCATTCTAATAGAATTGTCTTGAATCATCTATGATTCCACTGAAAAATTTGATTTTATAGAGGTATACAATATATAGTAAATAGCTCATCATTTGTATTTTGAATTGCCCAAGGGCAGACTACAAAACAAAGTTGTACTGTATACCAAAATATCCAACAAGGTATATGTTGGCAAACACCGTTTTGTTTACAAGATCTGGCAGACCCTCAGGCCTTGCCGTAAGGGGCGCACATGTCCACACACACCCAAGCTCGAAGAAGTGAGCGATTTAATGCGCGCACAGAATTACAATTTCTTCAACAATGGAGCGAGACAATAACTTGCCAAAAGTATTAAATTACTGACGAGAAAGAACTAGATCACTGCTGCATAATCAGTGTTTTGAAAATGCAACAAATAGAAAAGGTTGTAAACTGCCGAGAATTTTATCAACGAAATACTGACGTCATATTGTCGCGAGGTATTTCCAAACCTTTGCAAGTTGGTAAGCCTCGTTGTGATTATCTCAGGATCAAACTCATCTGTCGAATGTGCAATGACTGTCTATGCGCCATGAAACCATAAACGAAGTGCTGATTGTTTATGGCAACAATAGTTTGTGGAGCACCGAAGAAAGGTCCGAGATTATTAACCATGCCGTTAAAATCTACCTCAAGAATAAGAAGTGAAGGAGCTAATCATCTTCATCCTCAGAGAAAGAAACTGGATGAAGCAGGCAGTGATTCATTTGTAGCCACTACCACTGACAGGGTTCGAATTAATTCGCAATTTGCGAGCCGATTTTTGGCACTTGCGAATCGAAAATTTTATTTGTTGCTGCTGAAGAACTGTCAGAGACTTCTTGCGATGAAAGCATCTCAGATGAAAGCTATGAGAGTGATTTAATTTCTAAGAAAATGTAAATAAACTGAATTGTAGTCAATTTGAACCGCTTGCACGCATTTTTCTTAGGGCAAGGCCTGGACCTTTGAAAACTGCAAGCAACCTTCCCATGATACTGTGAGGGCTTGTGGAGGTAGGGTCCCCCTTTTTCCAGGAGACAACTTTTCCACGTGTAAAGAGCTAGTTCCTAAGTAACCTTCCTTAGGCATCTGAATCTAGCTCAATGGTTAGAGCTGATCATATGCAACTTGGGTAGCACATTCTAAAAATGATTTTCTTTGTTAGTCCTCCTTTGTTGGAGCTATTGCCATTGGTGATCTTGTAAAGAGCACACTTGGGCCCAAGGGAATGGTAAGTTCCTACGTATTATTTAAGATTTCTTTAAGTTAGTTTAACCTCAACATTTAAGTAATCTAAACATTAACTTAATATTAAGTTAATGTTTAGATTCAGGGGTGGCACCAGGAATTCCCGACAGGGGGGCTAACAGGTATTGGTAATTCTGCTCTAGGGGGTCGAGGGCATGCTCCCCCGGGGAATTTTTGATTTTCTAAGCCTCTGAAGCGCTATTTCCTGCATTTTGGGGGCAGTTTTAACAAAAAATTAAAATAAAAAACAGTTAAAATCATGATTTTATAGTCAGTATTTACTTAGGCCACACCAATTTTATTTTGTGTTTCACGGGCAGAAACCCATTTTTTTCAGGATCGGAGGCGGGGAAAAAAATAAAAATAAAATTGTATTGATGAGTCATGAATGTTCAAATTCATCAGAAGAAATTTATATATCACAAGTAAAGACTAAACACAATATAATATTGATATACATTTGCCTAATTAATTCAGATCAATAAAGACACAAGAGTTACTTAGCAAGAGCAATTTTGCAGTGTCTACAGGATCTGTTTGCTTTCAATAAATATAAATGTGCCTGAAATGTATTCGAAAAAATGTAGTACACTATATAAAATAACCATAAAATTCATGTTCTGGCCACGCTAAAAGAAATCTGAACAATTACAAGTTACTTCAATATACTACAGACTCATTCTGAGCACTATTGAAGAGATCATTACAGGCATATATACAATATTAAATGTCACTTTAAAAGAGCGAGTGCAGCTTGAAAGCCATTGCTTGAGAGCACACAGATCGTCTTGCAGAACAGTGTGCATGTGCACGCTATAATTGTAAAGAGGACTGGAGCCTACAGCCTACCGTTCCGGACTTCCGGTTCATGAATATTGCTCAATGCTCACTACTATCCTCAATGCGATCCAAAAAAGATGTGCAAAACCTCAGGATTTTTAGCGTGTCTTTACAATTCGAATTTGCCATAAAAATGAGCTTTGGCAAACACGGAACTATAGATTTTTATTATTTTGGACTCTTGACTTATTTATTCTTTTATTTTAAAAATAAAAGGATAAGATTTCAATTTTATTTTTATTCTGTTTTTCGGATTTTTAGCGTCGGCGGGCCCGTGAAACACAAAATAAAATTGGTGTGGCCTTACTGTATATGAAACTAACTCTAACAATAATATTCATGCAAAAACTAGACTGACAGTGAGTGTGCAAAACAACACAGAGGTGATAGATTACCTTTGATGTTGTTTAGCGAAACGTTTGTTAATGCGTAAAAAAACGTTTACGATTCTAAGAAAACAAAAGACAAACTTTTCTTCTTCTTTTATTCCTTTTTCTTCCAGCTCGTTCCGCGACGAATTGTTAATTTTTCCCCGACAGGGGGGCTAAGGTTCCCCGACGAGGGGGCTGTAGCCACCCCTCTGGCGCCACCCCTGTTTAGATTTACTCAAGTTATTTTTCTATTTCTCTCCAAAGGATAAGATCTTGCAGTCACTGGCTCAGAATTGTGATATCCAAGTTACTAATGATGGTGCAACTATTTTGAAGTCTATCAACATTGATAATCCAGCAGCAAAAGTTTTAGTTGGTAAGACTCGGTGCAATTAAGTATTAACTAGCTTATAGTAGGTACACCAACCTTTTAATGTTTTTTATTGGTACATTATATTAATAATACCAGACTCAACTAGCTTGTTGCAACTTGTTCAATGTACAGGTGTGTAATTCGACCCTTACAAAAAAATCCAATAGGAATTCCTACAGGAATTCCTATTAGATTTTGGCCCAAATCCTATAGGATCCTATAGGAAATCCTATAGGAAATTTATTCCTATTAGATTTTGGCCCAATTCCTATAGGAAATGCAATTGTCCTATATCAGCATTGTTGAAACAATCTGCAACAGATTTCTTGAACTTTGACTTAATCTTTTAAGGTTTGCAGACAGACAATTGAAATTGAATATAGAGTGCTCAATATCAGGACAACATAGCGATTATAGTGTTATTTAACTTAAAAGTTTGTTGTTACTCTGAGTTGAACACCTGTCACCGGTAGACGATCTTCAGTCTGAGATGTAAGTTATATTATATATTTTAGATATTTCAAAGGTTCAAGATGATGAAGTAGGTGATGGTACAACAAGTGTTGTAGTTCTGGCATGTGAACTTCTAAGGGTACAGTTCATTTTTTACAGTTTAATAAAAAAAGTTTATTTACAATAACATTTGCTTAAAGTGCCTGTGCAATTACAAACAATTGTCTTTCCTAATTCTCTTCTTCTTTCAAATGTTAGGAGAAATGATGTATCTCATTGATTCAATTTTCTAATTATCAGTTGCTATTGTCCAGAAAAAGTATTTCAAATTTGAGTTTGATATGACATGCAATTGTGTAAGTGAAATCAATTTTCATCTATATTTCAGGAAATGTCACTTGGACAATGATGAAAATTGACTGTCAAGTTGGCTGGTCACCGCAATTCTAATATTGCTGTTAAGTTTCATCCATTGTCCAAGCGACGCTTTCTGAAATATATATGAAAATTGATTTCACTTATACAACTATAGTTATGTCATCGTCCAGCCGTCCATAGGACGGCCACTTTTGAAAAATCAGATTTTTGAACAGCCACTTTTTGTATGGATGCAGCCATGGATGGCCTTAGCAAAATATTTTCCTCAAACAACAACTTACAGGTTTCCCCCTTACTAATGTTTTTTTATTTCTGTTAGCTGTTGTTTATTTTAGCTATTCTGTGAGTTTTGTTACTAATTTTTGTGAAGAATATGCAGATATGACGATTGTTGTGAGATCGATTTAACGCATATGTATATGCTCTAACATGAAGTAGCAAAAATTTTGTTTAAGGTGGCTCCCTACTGTTTCTTGAAAGGTGGCAAAAATGCAAATTTCAATCTCGAAAAGGGCCCATGGATATTTCGGAAAAGATTGAAACTAAAGCTATGAATAGAATAACTTTCAGGGCATCAAGTACTATTAATGGCTAAAGTGTTTCATCTGTTGCTAGGACAACAGTGACGATTCAAAATGGCCGAAAATGAACATTTAATCTAATTTATTTCGCAAACGAGTCGGTGACCCCCGATTTTTTTTGCATTTAAACATTTCTTTTAGTTTAATTAATGAATAGGCAAATTTAAAAAAAATTCTGTGGATCCAATTTTTTAAAAAACTAAAAAAACATTTTTTTTAAAAAAAAGAATTTTTTTTAATCTGCATATTTATTAATTAAACTAAAAGAAATGTTTAAATGCAAAACTTTTTTCGTTTGCGAAATAAATTAGATTAAATGTTCATTTTCGGCCATTTTGAAACGTCACTGTTGTCATAGCAACAGATGAAACACTTTAGCCTTTAATAGTATTTGATGCCCTGAAAGTTATTCTATGCATAGCTTTAGTTTCAATCTTTTCAGAAATATCCATGGGCCCTTTTCGAGATTGAAATTTGCATTTTTGCCACCTTTCAAGAAACAGTAGGGAGCCACCTTAATAAAACCACTGTTTAATACATTTGATAAGCACACTTGCTCATGGCCAAGCCCACCAAAATGTTTTCGTGACCATGCCAACCAAAATTTTTGGACGGCCAGTTTTGAAATCCTGGCTAAAAGCCTGCATCATTGAAGCTCTAATTTCAAATGCTCATATCTAGACAACAACAAGTGATACCGTAATTGCAGAAAATTGAAATGATATAGATGAAAATTGATTATTTTTAATTGTTAACATTTTGCTCTGTTCAGAAAAAATAATTTTCACTGCAATTCTATTCTTCAGGAAGCAGAAAAGTTAATTGCATCCAAGATTCACCCTCAAACCACAATCCTTGGTTGGCGGAAGGCCGTCAAGGCTGCACAGAAAGCACTGGAGCAATCCGCTGTAGACCACGGCGACGACGAGGAGAAATTTCGTGATGATCTGATGAATATTGCAAGAACCACTTTGAGTTCCAAGATCTTGGTTCACCAGAAGGATCACTTTGCTAAACTATCTGTTGATGCAGTGCTTAGACTTAAGGTATTGTATGCATGCCTCGTATCTGTTTAAACAGGGTTGATCTGAAGGGAACATCAGACGACTTGTCATCAATGAAAATATGCAAGTAGCATTTTCATCACAATGAAGTTTTCTCACTTCTCTTTTTGATAATATATTTTGCATATCACATACAACATTATTGTTTCACTTTACGTTTCACTCTCTGACATAGGTCCTTTGATCACTTGAAATGTTAGACCTTGTATTCATCATTTTGGCAGTAGAGAGCCGCGGCAGTGTGGGATTCGAAGTATTTAATTACCATTCTCGTTTGAGAAGCAAGTTCTAACACTCATAATTGTTCATCCTCTGATGTCTTTCAACCCACTTGTCCACATTTAGAAATCAGAGGAAGAACGCGTACACCCCAGATGAAATCCCAGATTAATTCCCTCAATGAGAAACCATTATAATGTCATTAAGTTGCATTCAAATATTAGAATAATGTAAGACAAGACCATTTTTACCCAAATAGAGCTAATTTTTCGGTCAACTGGGGGGCTGCAGCCCGTCCCGGATGCCTATGACTAGATGGAGTTCGGTCTGAATGCATAGCCAAAAGTGTAAAAAATGAAACATTCTGATCAGTGGAGGAATCGAAACAATGAACCTTTTGTAATTCTCACTATCAACCTTTCTGTTGACTTTATAATGCTATCAGTGTCGGCAGTCGCCTCTGAGAAACCACATAACTTCACCTCTAGCAATCTTTTAAAGAAGTAACTATAAAGTATCTAAAAAGGGTACTGCCGAAATAGTGTGTAATTTGTCTAACGTTTCGAGCGAACCTTCATCAGAGAGTGAAACGTAACGTGGAATCCTGACGAAGGGTCTAATCGCTCGAAATGTTAGACTACTTACACACTATTTCGGCAGCACACCAACCCTTTTAGATATTTGATTTGTATTTCTACACTGCCTACGCAGAACAACACATTTTTTAAGAAGTAACTAAAAAATAACAAATAGTTGTGATTACTTGTTGCAAGGTTTATCCATAGTGCTGATAACAATTCCATTTCTAGGGAAGTGGTAACTTAGAAGCTATTCAAGTTATCAAGAAACTTGGTGGGAATCTGGGCGACGCTTACTTAGATGAAGGTTAGTGTCGGGAACTGGACACTTTAGCTATAAATATCTTAAAGTGCCCATAACCTCAAAATGTTTTATTGTCTTGTTTTGAAGAACTTTTAAAATGATAAAGTAACTTCTTTTGAAGATTTTCGTTTCTTTGCTTTCTTTTTGAGATATATCAGTTTGTTTGATATGCAAATGTCTGGAATTTCGTCACACATGCATAATGACTTATTGGAGAAATGTGTATATCTCTTTCATTCTCGAACGAAATCCTTTAAAATCAAGACGTTTGGTGTTGTGGGAGAAACGCACACACGTGTTATTCACACTTTAGTGTTTTTATTTGATGAACGCAAAGATATATAACATTCTCTGATAACTCATCATGCATGTGTGACGAAATTCCAGATATTTGCATATCAAACAAACTGATATATCTCATAAAGAAAGCGAAGAAGTGAAAATCTTCAAAAGAAGTTACTTTATCATTTTAAAAGTTCTTCCAAATAAGACAATAAAAAAATTTGAGGTTAGGGGCACTTTAAATAGCATGTTATGATATATTGATATGCCCAAATTTGGTGTCATTTAAGTACTTTACGATAAGGTGATATAATCGAGAGTGCGAGAGAAGAGTGAAAAAAGGTGAGATGCCTTAGTGCTTAGTGAGATGCAAGAGAGTTAGATGATACAGCGTTTCAGGTTTTTGTGAAAGGGTCTGGAGAATGAAATTAATGACCCGGAGAATCAGGGCCAAAGGCCGGACAGTCCTGGGGCATTCCCCCCTGGAAATTTTGAAATTCAGAAGTAAAAAATGCCATACATGTTTATAAATCTAAAATTTGCATATTGGCCGTCATATTGAATTCTACCGGGCTGGAGTCTGGTAATAGTAGATCCCAGACTCCAGTGCGCCGTAGAATTCAATATGGTGGCCAATGTGCAAATTCTAGATTTAGCCGCTAGTGACGAAGAGCAAGTTTACTTCCAATATTTTCACACAAAACGGGGTTTCAAAACATACGTTGGGAATATTATTTATCCAGCGACGACGAAATACGATGGAGACACGGCGAATTAGCTGCAAAATCCGCTCAACCACCGACGAAATTCGCCGTTCGCCGGCCTAAATCTGAAACTCTGAGATAGTATAAAATTAATAAAGAGTAGATAAAACGTGGTTTGAGTACGTAATTCAGCCTGGGAGGCGGGATATTTACGATAGTTAGTTTTCACAGGTTGTACACATTTGTAGCCACCTCTGTGAGCCTGTATAGCATGATGGAACTTAGAGTGTCTCACTGGCATTCAGAATTAGGTTGTGGGTCCAATTCCCCATAGGTCTTCTAAGATTTAAGAAGTCAAAAATGTGTAATCCATCTTGAGACTCTGATTCAAAGAATTGTTTCCAATTGTCCAGGCTTCCTTCTTGACAAGAAAATTGGTGTAAACCAACCTAAGAGGATGGAAAATGTAAAGGTATTGGTGGCAAACACTTCAATGGATGCCGACAAAGTCAAGGTACATGTACATTTGTACTTGAATGAAATCGAGCTACACAAGAATTTTCTGTATTCACCACATTAGGTTGTATTTTAATTTTAACACTCACTGACCTGTTTGGCATTTCAGGTGTTTGGTTCTCGTGTCCGTGTGGATTCAACAGCAAAGATTGCCCTACTGGAATTAGCGGAGAAGGTAAAGTATTACTACTGTACACGCATATGGACAACATTACTTTGTGGGTTGTAAGTTGCCACATCACTCAACATTGTTAAAGCCCTTTTCATATACAAGAGTGGATATTAGCTGCCGGTCAAAGACATTGTCCCGGTACAAATATCCCATTTCTAGAGATTTGACAGTTACAATATTAATTATGTCTGTCATTTTGTCCGATGCTCATCTTGTCCGAAGATTATACTCGACTTTTTGTGAAAGTAAAACATTTTTGTGTTGAATGGACTGCGATTAGATTTCGTGTTATACAATCTCAGATTCGAGACATTACGCTAAGTTTTTAGACATTGGTCATTGCGCTAAATTTGGCGACATTATGCATGCTAAGTTTGGAGATATTACACTAACACTATGTTATGCGACGTTACGCTAAGTTTGGAGACATTGCGCTAACTTTGGAGACATTGCGCTAACTTTGGAGACATTGCGCTAACTTTGGAGACATTGCGCTAAATTTTGAGACATTGCGCTAAGTTTTGAGACATTGCGCTAAGTTTTGAGACATTGCGCTAAGTTTTGAGACATTGCGCTAAGTTTTGAGACATTGTGCTAAGTTTTGAGACATTGCGCTAAGTTACGAGACATTGCGCTAAGTTACGAGACGTTACGCCAAGTCTGGAGACGTTACGCTAAGTATAAAACCTTTTTGTCCTTGAATTTATTTTTAGGAAAAAATGAAAGATAAAGTTCAAAACATCTTGAAACATGATATAAGCTGTTTCATTAATAGGTATGGTAATTAGATTCTTTCATGGTTCTCCTCTGCAGAGTGATGTCTTATCAAGTTTTATCTTTGTTTTTCCAGACAGCTCATATATAATTATCCAGAACAGTTGTTTGCTGATGCTGGTGTCATGGCCATTGAACATGCAGACTTTGAGGGAGTGGAACGCCTGGCACTTGTTCTAGGTCAGTCATTTTACTTTGCATGGCGGGCAGGGTAGTGATAAAGATGGGTGTAAAGATGGGGATAACGATGGGGTAAAGATGGGGTAAAGATGGGGTTTTGTAGTGGAGGGTGGGGATGGAGACAATGATGGAGATGATGCATGAAGATGATCATGGCTGAGGATACACGGAGGTGGAGTTGATCGGGGTGGAGATGCATGGAGAAGGTAGAGATGCAGATGGAGATAAAGATGGAGAATGAGGCTGAGAGTCCGGTTACCCTGCTTTTTTAGGTTCAGAAATTGTGTCTACGTTTGGAAAGCCTGAACTGGTGAAGATTGGTCATTGTAAACTAATAGAAGAAGTTATGATTGGTGAAGATCAGGTTTGACACTTTTTAATACATAGGAATAAAATGAACATTCACGGAGCAAAAGTTACATAGGTATACAACCTGTAACCTGATGACCAGCAAGATATACCACCAATAGGTGTATAGTTTTACCACAAGAAATATGTTTGTGATTAGTCAGTTGTTAATGGTTAATATATCTGCACCAGTCCACCAATTCATGTGTAAAGTAATGATTTTCCTTCACCTGATATCATTATGGCAATCACTTCTAACGATTGTAAATACCAAATATTAATTGTTTCCAGTTTTACTACTGTAATTACGCCCCATAGACGCATGTATGCATTACGTACCTATTTTTAATACATAGCATTAAAATGAACATTCGTGGAGCAGAAGTTACATAGGTATACAACCTGTAACCTGATAACCAGCAAGATATACCAACATCTGTGCCACGATAGTAATTACACCCCCTCCCAAACGTGGACGCATGTACGCATTGCGTACCTATTTTTAATACATGGCACAAAAGTTACATAGGTATACAACATGTAACCTGATGACCAGCAAAATGCTGTAACCATTAAGCTACACAGACTCAGGTTACGACAAGAGCTCGTTCATGGACCATGTTTCTGTAGCTCAATGGTTAGAGCATCTCTAAGATCGTCACAGGTTGTATGCATATATGTATTCACTATTCTTTGTTCTACCATCTAAACCCGCGCGCGTATCTCGCAGAATTCCACTCGCGTCAGAAGGCGTTATGAGTTAGTTTCCTAACAGAGGTCCAGACTTTTCAGAGTTTGAAAGCTTGAGTGATCAAACATTTAAATATTAATCTTAAACACCAAATTGTTTCAACTCGTGAGATCTCTTGATAAATAGTACCCTTTTCTATTTTGTTTAGCTGATCCATTTCTCAGGCTGTGCCTTGAACGAAGCGTGTACGATCGTAATCCGCGGTGCAACGCAACAGATATTGGACGAAGCTGAGCGTTCGCTGCACGACGCCTTGTGTGTCCTCACACAAACTGTCAAAGAAACGAGAACTGTATTTGGCGGAGGTACTCATCTTTAATGTGCTGGTATACACCACAATATACACCTCAATTTATGGATGAGGCTGATCATGATATCGAAGATAACCGAAGTCTGGAGAAATCTAGTCTCTTGATATCATGTGGAAGCCGAATCCAATTTTCTCTCCCGATCTGGAAACACCACTGAATGCTATATATCACTGGAACTCTGAGTCTCTGACTCCAATCAACGTGTAGCTCAAAAAGTGAAACCAGTTCCAGGCCCCACACGGTCAACTTGAACGGTCGCGTAAATATAGCCACGGCCTATATATATTTTTATTATTATTTTTTTTTAATAACTTTATTTTTGGCACTAAATTAACTAATAATTGCATACACTATTAATACAAACATGTATGTATGTATAGAGGATATATAAATCTAAGGTAATAATAAAGGGTAAATCTAATGTAATATGCCAAAAATTGGCAACAAACGGGACTAAGTCCCATGCAAGGTGCTCACCAGTAAGATGTAAGTAATGATTTACAACGGAGGGAAAGAAAGGGAGAAAAAGAAGGGAAAAAAACTTACACAAAATACTCAAAATGTAGTTATTGAGAGTAATTGATGAGAGTAATTAGTGATGAATGATTGATCCATTTTAAGGTGCTTCAGAGATGCTGATGGCCAGGGCTGTCAGTCATTTGGCTTCTAAAACTCCAGGGAAAGAGTCCATCTCCATAGAAGGCTTTGCGAATGCTTTGAGACAGGTACGTAAGTGACGAGCTGTTCTACATGTTGATCCGTCTTTTTTGAAGTTTTTCCGAGTCAAATATCTTCCAAGGCTGTGCGAGCAATGTTCCCTCTCCCCATGCTCTTGTTAATTTCTCTGTCTCGTCCAAAACAGGGAAGATATTTATATTTTTGTTGGTCACGTGGGCCTTATGACATCAGCCCTCTACTTTTATCTCGTTTTATATTAAAGATCTTCTCTGCATGCTTTAATGAATTTGTAAATTGATTTTAAACTGTGTGATGTGCACATTGATGGTCTTCATTAAAGGAATACCAAATGGTTTTCCGTGCAGGATAGCGTGATCCAAACACGCGGGATGTTGCGAGACTTTCGAAAAGCGTAAAAAAACACGAGCCGCCTAGGCGAGTGTTTTTTAGCTTTTCGGTAGTCGAGCAACATCCCAAGTGTTTGGATCACGCTATCCTTCACGGAAATCCATTTGGTATTTATTTTATAAAATAACGACAGAGAAATAACGAATTTTATCCAAAAATAATATGATGAGAATACAAATTCTCCCAAGAATTATCAACTACCAATCATAATTCGTCTCCAACAGCAGACGAGCAGGCCGGAAAGCTGAAATTTGTTTTGCCGACAAATCCGACAAGAACTAAAGAGAAAAATATGGATAAAAAACTCGACTTTGAATATAAAAATACTGACTAGTTTTAGGTATAAGCTTAATCGTTACTGGAATCTCAGGGTTTGGCTTGTTGTTTCAAAGCGAACAAACAGAGATATTATGGGCAGCAACTGTCGCTCTGGAAAGGTCTTCACTGTCTTTTTCACAATTTCACTGGAAGATTTTGGATTTTAAGTCGAGCGCTGTTGGGTATTTCACTTCGTATAGATAAAGATTGTTCTTTTCCCATAGTGAGTTCATCAGGCAAAAAAATAGAAGGTATTTAAACAGTATATTATTCTCGCGAGTTTGTTGCTTTCAAAACATGCTCTTTTCAAACTTCGTTTTGCTTAACTTCGCTATTGAACACAAAATGGATCAGACGATCAGTTTTCTCGGTGATAGTTTTCTCACAATACAAAAACTATATTCTGTTTTTTTTTTGAGAGTTTTGTTTTAACTTATAACGATAAACGGGATGAGATGGAAAACGCCACTTAAAATTGCTGTAAATTCCCGTGCATGATTCTCTCATCCTGCACGGGTATTGACCAATCAAATTGCTTGTTGTGTACTTGTTATTTTATAATCTGTTTTGCTTATTTTCTCTTTAGATTCCCATCATAATTGCAGACAACGCTGGTTACGACAGTGCGCAATTGGTATCTGAGCTAAGAGCGAGACACAGCGACGGAGAAAATAGGTTTGGTTTAGGTAAGACACGTCTTAGGGTGTTCAAAAATCTGCTATGCAATTTTTCGTGCAACTTGTTTCGCAATACGGTTGCGAGACAAGTTGCACGAACCATTGCAAAGTGTAACATGTCTTCCAACGGCGAAAATCGCTGCGACACAAGTTGCTGAAATCGTTGCAGAAAGAAGAATCTAGTTCTACTCTCTGCAATGATTACAGCAACTATTTTCAGCGTTGCACAATCTAACACCCGCATCTGCAACTTGTGTCTCGCAATTTTCCTCTTTGGCGACTCAGTCCGCATGCGTACCTTGTCATAAAGACAAAGATGGTGAAGCTTTGGAAGTCAAGTTGTACTAAACGTTGCCTAGTGTAACACCCCTTTCGTGCAACTGCAACGTAGCAGATTAAGCCGTTGAGAGACAAGTTGCATGAAAAATTGGTTAGTGTAACATGATTCTGGAAATGTCTATTGTTACCATGATGCGGGAAATCATTGTTTCGAAATTTACCTGTGCTCATTTGACATTTGTGTTCCACCGCAGATATGAGAACAGGAATCATTGGTAATATGGTTGACCTCGGCATAACAGAGTCTTATAAAGTGAAACAGCAAGTATTGCTGTCAGCGGCAGAAGCTGCAGAAATGATCCTCCGAGTGGACGACATAATCAGAGCAGCTCCAAGGTGAGATTTATTGTCAAGGGTTGGGAGGGAGGTGCAACAGGAAGCTCGTATGGGTTTCATATGATCCTGCAAGGACTGTGGGGTGATAGAAACTTAATTTAGTATTTAAAGTGGTACTACAATCAAATTTTTACCTATCGATATTTTACGTATTTATAAAGCAGAGCTGCTAAATATTACTTGGTCGAAACCGTTTTGCGATTCGACGATGGCAAGTATTATTTTTCTGACTCCGAATCTGGCGTTGTTATGTCCGCCATGAATTGATCATGATCCTGACCAGCGTAAGGAAGTGACGTCAGACTCTCAACGCGAAGACTCCACATGGCTAATTCTTCAAGTAAATCCATAGTGATCAAGGTCCTTTTTTCAAATTTTTCGTCTGAAAGGCTGGACATTTCATCTACTTCTCGAAGAAAACAAGTAACCTCGACTGAAATTCAGGCGTAGCATTGAGAGTCTGACGTCATAAACAGTATTACCTTTTGAAATTGCGGGCTCACTTGGAACACGTGGCCTAAATAGTAGTGATTTCAGAGCTAAAAATGCTTACTTGAAAATACCATTTATTAATATATATTTTTTCATCAATGATCACTTTCGACCCTGAAATACTATTCTATGCTAAAAAATTAAAAAAAACGGGAGAATTTTCATCGTAGTCCCACTTTAAAGTTTTTGGATATTTTCAAAATTGATCAATTTACATGTCAATTTTTTCGAAGAAAGGTTGGGGGGAGTATGCGTCCTCCTGCCTCGCACCGTACACATCAATGAATTGTTTCTTATTTTTTTACAGGCAACGCAATCCTCGCGAAGATTACTGTGGTTAGATCTCGAGGGTATCAGCGCGATGGACGAAAGGGGATAGCAGAGGTTTATGTAGAACAAAGGGACAATGGAGGACGTATGTATGCTTACGAACAGTGAGCGGATGGTGATTGTTGGTAGAGTTTCATATAATTCTAACTATTTGAGACTTTGATTTGACGATGGTTTTAAGACTGCAAATAAATGCTATACTACATTATAAAATAACATTTTGAAAAGCTATGGTGGAAACGTTATGGTAAATTCCGAGTGTCAAATCATAGGATCATATATAAGACTAGAGGGGCATTGGGGTCTGAATTTGGGAACCAATTGGGCGCCGCAATTTCCATCTTGGGAAAATTGGGGGGCAAACAACTTGGTTCCAGGCATTTTTCTGCAATTCGAGAACCTCGCGGTCCAAAACAAGGAATCGTAAATTCTACAATTTTTGCGTTTCTTTTTCACTATTTGTCTATTTGGCGTTGCGAACAATGCAACTTCAAGGTATTCCGGCTGGTAATTGAACGCGCGCGACCCTGGATCTCTAGACCAGCGCTCTAACCAACTGAGCTACATAAGCTGTTGCCGTGAACTTAGCCACTGGGGGTGTAACGTGTAGGTTTTACCGACGAACACGTGGCCGTGGATGCTCCTCCGGAGAAAAATAGTTCCCAGACGAGAAAGCAACTAAGACCGCCCTGCCGCACCAAACCACCACGCTACGAAGCGAACTCTGAAGTGAAAACCCAAACAAAGAAGTAAGAGATAAAGCCCGAGAAGGAGGGCTTTATGCTATATAAAGACCCGAGGTCGCGCAGCGTCCGAGGGTGCGACGTTCGAGGGCTTTATCTGACTTATTTCACGAGTGAGGAGGTTTTCCAACAAAATTTTGTCCATTTTATCCACCTTGGACAAAGATTTCCCTTAGTTTTTCCTTCATTTCTTATCTAATTATTATTCATGGTCTTTATGCTATAGATAAAGCCCGTCAATCGTGTAATAATTATACTTAAGGCATTCGTAATCGGTTCCATTCTTACTCTGTGGCGAGATACTCGTGTACTGTACAAAGGCTCTGGTAGTACATATATCAATCGAACCAGTACATCATTGTAACCTTCGCTCTCCATCAGTCTCGGTATATCAATGTTCAGCGTCTCACAGGTTCGATTGCTGTCCAGGACTCGGGAACATTTTTGTAATAAGATTAATATGGATCCACTATATCTTGAGATTGGGAAATGGCCATTTCTTGGCAAGCTGTCCCATTGAATTACCCGTCTGACATGGACGCCGAAAGAACGAAAGTACATTCCGATTTATGGAGGGCCAGGGGTGCGGTCTATACTACTCCTGTAACATGTGAATCTTAGGAATACAATTTTCAGCAGTTGCAGAAATAATTCATAGGTTGAACATTCAACTATATTATCAACGAGTAGGAAAAATGCGTAGGCAGCGGTTTGTATATATAGCAAAGTGAAAAGGTGGTGAACTGCCGAGATTTTTAGTGACGAAATACTGACGTTTCGAGCGGAGCCCCTTTGCTATATATAAGTAATAATAAGTAAATAAGTTGGCTGGCCGTAGCCGACCCGTAGGCTCCTCTTTCAGTAGCTGCTACCCGAAGATAGGGGTGCAGGGCGCCACTCCTATCCCTGGCTCTTGGTGAAAGCCCGATCTCCAATTAGCACTGCTCATTGGATTGTGGCAACACTAATTTTCAGTCTTCTGGGACCGACTGTTCATAAACAAGGTGGTAACCCATCCACAGTTAGTGTACCAGAGGTACGGTGCTTAACTTTGGTCAAGCAGTCAAGCAGCGATCACTGACCACTACACTATACCGACATCAATAGCAGATTTTCATAAAAACAAACCTGCAGAGACGATTTTATATACAGTACCCGCCGGGTCTTAGCGAAAGCCCAGCACAACAAATGAAAGAGATCAGCCGTCAAATTGCAATCCCAATTATTATTTATTTGCAAATTTCCATCATCGACCAAGCTTATTACTACTATACATGGTAGGTTAAAAGACTTGATATGAAACCCGAGGTTGTGAGCATGGTAACCTGAGCTGAATGTTGAGTAAAACTCTACGAAATTCAAATTATACTAGCGATAAGAGAGCTTGGAAATAAATATTAACAGTCCTGTTAAGGTGGTACTGGAGGCTAAAGTCAACTTCTCCGATCTTAACAGTTTTTGATCTGTTGAAAGATATAGTAACAATAAGTATAGTTTGTATGCCAATTTTGACAGCGCTGCTTTATATACTTTTCGAGATATGTCCGATCAAACTTTGGTATCTAAGGATGAATGTTCGCGCCAGAACGCAGATGAAGGCTGAAAGACGATGCGTTTGTAATTGCTCTCCTACAGCGAGTTTTGACAGAATTGGTGTTGTGATTTGATATGCCGCGATTTTGCGCTTTTTTCACACTCGCTTTTCTGTCAGTGACAAAGGAGCATTTATACTCTTGTTCTTGGTGTTGGAGGAATAAAATATGGCTGAGGAATAACATCTTTCCCTGATTTAAATTTCTTCCCAGAAGGTCCGTGAATGAAACGATTGTTCGTTTACGTCCGCCGCTCAAGCTCTCTCTCTCGTTCACATTCCATCCAAGAGAAACGAGTTTCTCGGTGCTGAAATTCAGTCTAGAACCCGAGCCAAATCCTCGAAAAACATTTAACGTCTATCCTAAATTCGCTTCGCTCATATTCGTAGCCATGTTGCTTGAATAATATTCAGAAAGCAGCAAACGAACTCAAGCCGTGATCCAAGATGGCGTCCTGTCATCAATCGCGTGTCGTTGTTATGCGCTTATTTTCCCGGGAAAATTCCCAAGCTATATATGGATATAAAGTACTTATTTGGGGGGTAAATTCAAACTATTAGCCACTGACCTTTTACTGTTGGCTCACAATAATAAAGAAAAATCTTGTGACATCTCAAAATAATGAATTTGTTCGGGTAAAACACCCGTAATTTGACATAATACTCGCATAATTTGACAAATTTTCATCAGAGAAGCAACTAAAATGTTAATATCTTTCTTCCTTTGGAACCTATTTCATCAAAATTTGGCTTGATTGTGCACAGGACTGTAACAAACAAATTATCCGCCATTGTCCGCTTTAAAACTTTTGGTTGAGAATATTTTGTATATCTGTTATCATTCGAAATCAAGTAATACTTATCAATCGGAGACAAACACTCAAGTGATGGCGGACTCCGAGATTAAATTTTCGTTTTGATATAGAAAGTAAGTCCTCAAAAGCCACAGTAAATAATCGAAAACGGCCATTTTGAGAATCAAATTTCAGTTCCGGCACCCCCCTGGACTCAAAATGACTTTTTAGTACGTCGAACAACTTAGATAACCCTAAACCTTTCTAAATACCCATTTTCAGATTTTTTCGAAATTAGCCTCCAGTACCACCTTAAATATAACAAAGCCGCATACGTTAAATATCTGTTTTGAAGACTCATTCATGAATGCCAAAATTTTTTATGATTTGAGGTTCTATGGACTTTATTCCAAAATGGCGGCCAATTTAGTATTCTTTTATCTGGCTTTGAGATGGACGGGCCTTCCCATCAACCATTGCTGGCACTCTATTGCTGCCTGCGGAGGAGGGAGCAGAGTTAAGGCCCTGGGAACGAGGTTGTCATTTCAGAAGAAAAATTATTTTGAATTTCGTACACAAAACGAGGCCCATGAGGGCTAATTTATATACATGTTAAAGAATATTAAATTAACAGCCATTTTGGAGTAAGGTCTATAAAGGTTTGTCCGAAATGGTAATGTGCGACGCTAAACTGTAGATGGAAGTGAGGAAATGTCGCAGAAAATCATTCTAATAGCACTTTGTCGAGATGATGTCAGTAGCCATGTTTGTCCGCATTTACCCATAATTATTGCGGCCATAACAAAAGAAAATAGCTCATTACTTGGGCTACCCCCTGTGGGGGGGTAGAACCAAGTCTTAAAATGGGCTGCACTTCTGTATTTTTTTTATTATTTTTATTTTTCTGGTCAACAAAATGCAACTAATTCCCATCTATCAAACTGACGTGATTTATTTCGTTGTTCTTTATTCTCATGACGTCATGACTGTTTCAGTGTTTATTCTCATGACGTTTGACTGTTTCAGTGATGGAAACGAGCGCTGACCTTATATTCATCCACGCTTCTTTGGTCGCCATTGCCATTGATCAACTTCAAGACTCTAGCAAATTTGTGATAAGATTGATAAGGAATGTGGCTGGCAAGTATATTAATAATAAACATGCTCACACTGCTTACAATCGCAGACACCGATAGCGGTAGACCTACACTAAAAGTAAAAGATGAGCGATTTCGAAACAGGTATCGTACGCTGATGTGTACTCGATCAAATCTATGTTTACATGTTTTATTGAATCGATCAAACTGTTTAAATGTGCTACTGAATTGTACTGAAATATGTTGCTCAATTGCTGTAAATGGAAGAATGAAGAACATTGATGAAGTGATGCACTATAAAACATGCTTATGCTGTTGTGATATATTACCCGACGCGGCAATGTTATTTTTTCTAATATCTGTTCGATTGAAGGTCTTCGTGTGTCAAAATTTATATAAAAAACAACGGCAAGGTATACGAAACATATCTGTTACGAAATTACATCGGTTTAATGGACATAAAAGCATTAAATCATCGGGTAAACAACGAATAGATCTTGAAGCCATGTCCTTTGATTTTAGAGACGAGTCTCGCTTTAATCGCAAATACGCATTTTCTCATAACATCTGATCTTCACATTTTAAAGGGGGGGAACAGTCCGTTCTGCGCATGTGCAAGCGTTTGTTTACGTTTTTGTTTTGGTCCGCATAGTAGTAGTCTTTATTAATCCTCAATCAACAAGGAAATCATCAACAAACGTGATAGTTTTACAGAAATAAGTAAGTTAATATATATAAATATTTATATATATAGATGTATATGTATAAACAAGAATAATTAATATTATATTAAATAAAGTTGAAGAGGCATCTATTAATAAACGTTCGTTTAAAGCGATCAGTTCTTACTTTAGGAAGTATATAGTCATGGCCTCGTTCTCTCAGTATACGAGTTCTCTTGCATGGCAATAAGTCATTCAGTGGGTTACATGGGTTTGCTGTAATCATTTTCCACATCTTACGGTCTCTATCATCTATCATTTCTTTTATAGTAATAAGGTCAGAGATATAACCAAATCTATAAGCTCGGCGAAGAAAGCTATCAATCTGGCTCAAATACTTCGAGTCATAAGCACTACCCCAGACTTCAACTCCGAAATAGAAAATGGACAGAACCAGACTGTTAAAAAGCAGATTTAGGTCTTCCTTGGTATAACCATAGTGTTTACACACCCGTAATATATGGAGTCTACTACTTGCTTTAGTGATCAAAAATTTAAAGTGCTTATCCCAGTTATTTGGGTTATCCTGAAAGGTTATCCCTAACAATTTGAGAAAATCTCTACGTTTAATATCTTCAATAGGGTCCGGGAGGGGCTTTTGAACATTACCATGAATGACCATTTCCCAGGTTTTTCCCAAATTAAGAACCATCCGATTTATCCCCGCCCAAGCCTTGATGTTAGATACCTCCTCAATAGAGCTGTCAATACAATCATCTCTAAATGGAACAATTAGGGTCAGGTCATCAGCATATTTAATTAAGGTGTTTTGAACTGGGTAAAGGGCCTGAATGTCATTTACCATTACTGAAAAGATAATGGGACCTAGGATGGTTCCTTGGGGTACGCCCTTATTAATAGGTAAGAAATCAGTAAGAATTCCATCAACCTTGACCCTCTGTTTTCTCTCCGAGAGAAAACTTATAATCCAGTTAAGTATGTATGGATTAATGTTTAAGAATTTCAACTTATCACAGATAATATCATGGGGGACAGAGTCGAATGCCTTACTAAAATCAAATGAAAAAAATTCTAACCGAGCTAGCTTTCTTATCTAACAGTTGAAGCCATGTGTGCTGACAATTAATAAGGGCCATGGTGGAGTTTATCCCCTTTTTATACGCATATTGATCAGAACTAATACTTTCAGTATTAAGATTAGATAGTTCACTCTTACACACAACTCTCTCAAATAATCTCATAATTACATCAGTAACGGAGATAGGGCGAAGCTGATTATTGCCGAGTAAAGGGGCTTCCTTTGGGATCGGAGAGACGTTGGCAAGTTTCCATAAATCAGGTACTGCTTGATGGTAAAGAGAAGAGTTGAAAACTGAAGTAACAACGGGAGCCAGATCATAAGCATAATCCCGCCAAAACCAAAAGGGTAGCTCGTCAGGTCCACAGCTTGTACGCTTGATGTTGAGTAAGAAGTTCCGTACAGTATAGACTGATAACACTGGAACACGTGTGCCATCTGGGATGTCAACTGGAGTAGGGGCAACATAATTCAGATCAGTATTGATTTCTTGAAAATACTTATTTATATCCATAGGATCCAAAATGTTACTAATAGGAGCAATACTACCATTCCGCCCAGTAATAGTGTTTACAATTGCCCACCATTTTTTGCTAGCTTTAGGATGTTCCAGTCGTTCTTTCTTGACTGCATTGGCCTGATTAATACGAATAAGTTTATTAATCCGCTCTTGAAAATGTAGATTGGCAGCCTCTTTATTATTATGCAAGTTTTTCTTACGGATGTTAAGAAGAAGTTTAACTAGAGGTGACATGAAAGGAGGATCTCGGTTGGACATTCTGACTGATTTGTACGGAAAGTATTCATTAAGGAGTGAAACAAGTGAATTCTGTAGGAGTTGAACTTGTTGTGATGGATCTGTACAGGTTTTGATGGCTTCCCAGTCACATTTCTCAAAGGCATGTGCCATAGCTATCTTATGTTGATCACGTACATCTCGAAATGTGACAGTTCTTCTTACTGCTTTACACCTTACACGGGGATAAGTAATTACTCGCGCATGATCTGAGCGCACAAGACAGTTTCCAACTAAGACTTTTGACCATAGCAAGGGCACATTAGTGATGAAGACATCGAGTATGCGGGAGCCTCTAGTGGGTACCTTTACCAATTGCTTCAGGCAAAGTTGGTTAAGGAGATTCTTGACATCGAGTTGATTAATGTCCCCACCAATGATAATTCTAGCATTAGGGTCAGCATTCAATATTATTTCACCACTATTAATCAGATGATCAAACTAGGTCTAATGATGTTTGTTGATTTGAATCAGGAGGATGATATACAGCTCCAATATGATATAATGAATTTGGTGTTTGTATTTGACACCAAAGACATTCAAAAAGATTATCAAAACTGTCGCCAAGATGAATAATAGACCAATCATTTCTGCAGATAATAGCAACTCCACCTCCAACTCGACATTGTCTATCTTTCCTCAAGATGGTATATCCACTCGGACAGACTAAATAATCAGCCACAGAGTTATTTAACCAGGTTTCTGAGATAATGCATATGTCGATGTTATTGTGGTTAAGTTCAGCATACAAAGCGGCTGCAGCATCGGCTTTTACAAGGGATCTTGCATTGATGACCATACAGACCGGGATATATTTTGGTTTAGATGGACACGGCTTATGTAGTTTGATAGGTACAAGATTACGGGTTTGACCAGCGAAACGTTTCGTTATGCCGAATCGATTGAAATTTGGTCGTAAAGTTGATATACGTGAATTTGCATTCATTGGCGACTTGATCTTTCCTCCTCTTGCTCCACGAAAGTGGAAGAGATTGAGTTTCTTCAATATCACAACTGTAGATGATTTTTGCATAAAGCACAAGGTGTTATTTGCATCATGGCTGACACATTGGAAGAAAGTTTCACGCTTGAAGACTTAGAGATACGTCAGATAGAAGAGTTTGCTGAATTGCCTAACATTGACAATTTAACAACATGTTCATGCCGTGGCAACTGTCTACGGGAAAAGGGGAGAAACTTTTGCGCATGTAAAAGCCTTGACAAATCTTGTTCGAGCGCGTGTCACGGCGAAAACTTCGGGAAATGTATGAACAGAAGCTTTCAGGAAAGCGACAGTTCAGAAGATACAACGGTAAGCATAAAGTTTGTTTTATTAATAGTTTGGTGCTGTTTTATGATATTCTCGAAAATACTGGACAAAGCTCCAAACAATTGTTGTGCGTTTTATGCAAATTTTCATATGGGGTGGTAACGTGACGTTACATATACGGGCATGTTACATATACGGGAGTGTTACATATACGGGCTAGGGGTTACAACATGAGATTTATACGTGTTCCCGTTCATCCCTCGTTTTCCCTATATAATGAAGGCAAGAATATTTCCAAATAGCATAATAAGTATATATACCTTCGTGTTTCAGGGAGTGAATATAGTATTTTAGCATGAAACTCGATCAGTGATGTCGGCTTGAGAACTAAGCTAGCTAGTGCTTCAAAAGACACTATTTAAAAATAAAGACTATATATCATCGGTATATCCGATGATAATAAATTCATAGTTTTTTGGCGCATTATTTATTAGTTTAACGACATTGTCTTGTCAAAAGGATCTCCTGATCGGATATAACCCAGGGATTCAGAGAAGACATAAACTGAAGAGAGAGAAAGAAAGATTATTAAGCTTTATTTAAAATTGAAACATGAAATGCACGTGAAACGCACGTGCTCAATAATGCTTTACACTTTTGGACTTTAACCCATGTCAAGCCGCCCTTAAAATCCCTAAAGTTTCTCTAGTTCGTTAGTACAGTTTATTTTTGAAACTTCGCATAAGTGTGTTTATTTCTATCTTTATTAGCTTATTTCTAGTTTTAAATCTAGCCGTTTTTAAATTGAGCCCGTATATGTAACATGCATTGCCCGTATATGTAACGTCACGTTACCACCCTGCTTCAACTAATGGGTGGTAACGTGATGTTACATATACGGGCATGTTACATATACGGGTGCATATATATACTGAAGCATTAGAGCCCGTATATGTAACCTCACGTTACCACCCTGTTTCGCGCGCCGAGCCCGCATATGTAACATGCCCGTATATGTAACATGCCCGTATATGTAACGTCACGTTACCACCCCCGCTCCAAATTTTCAATTGCCGAATATCAGACCATCACCATGTGACTGTCATGCTCATTACAATTTCATGCTTTGAAGTTCTTGAAATTAATACAAAGAAGTGATTCACTTTAGTGAAGACTATAATTATGACAATACGACATAATAAGTCAACATCTGCGAACTAGAGAACCTCAAAATGGCATCAGTTGAATATGAGAAGGAAATATGGGGTCTTGTACTGGGAACCCTAGCTTTATACTCTATAATAACATGTATTTCATCACAAGGAAATAAAATATACATAGTACGAGATATGAAAGAATAACATAACTTGCCAGTGATGGGGAATCTGTAATAAAGCAAATTTTGCTTGTTTGGCATAACCTCGACCCCACAACTCAACATCTCCCTGGACTCTAGCCTAATATTATTATGTTGCATATAAACATCAAGCAGGTATACTTACTACCGTATTTGCCATGTTTGTCTCCACACATATGGAAAAGGTTGATATGTCAGCATTACACTTTACTATTTTGTGCATTATTAACAATTATACAAAGCAGATGTCATTTTAATTGTACCATTGATTATTCTAGGATTCTGACTTCTCTTTACCAGAAAGGGATGATACTGTGAGTGCAGAAAGGAGGGGCAGAGGCCGAGGACGGGGTAGAGGACGGAAACGTGGCAGAGGACGAGGTAGTGAAACTACAGCAGGAAGACAGCGTGGAGGTCAACGAGGTGGAAGAGGACGTGGGCAACTTGTGCCTGAAGTGAATGCTGCACAGAATCAGGCCAATCATGAAGAAGAATTAGCGGTAAGAATCTTTGAACTCATATCTCACTCAAATGAGTATAAAACTTTTGTTTGTAGACACTGATATTGATGAGATATGAAAGAAAGATGTGACTAATCTCAGACTAATGTCATACAGCATTATGTTGTGTGACCAACAGATTCATCTCCAACCCTTATTATTTTCCCCTGTTTTTACAGTAACCTTTATCCGTATCTAATAAAATATGGTCTTTAATATTTGCAAAGACCCTGATGAATGTTTGTCACATGTTATTTTAATCGATCATTGGATACAACTAGTCTAAACGATGGATTTATGGATGGGTGTGAAGTATGGGATAATCTGCATTTTTCCAATATTGTATTCTGGGAAACGTGACCGATGTTCACCAGGGTTTTTGCTCACATGAGAAAAGACCTTAAAATTGCATTTATTAATGAGAATTACTCTGTATCCTGCATTGTAGAACCTTGTTGAAGCACTTGATCTTGATGTACTAAGGAGGTTGGCTCTAGAGCTACTGAGAAGGCAGCCAGCAGCCTTTGCTGATTTAGTTAATGGAGAAATTCCTGCTGGAGATGGAATCGAACCACCAGATCCATCTCATGTGGAAAATGTGCCAGAGTGGTGTAAGTGTGGACACTGTGTCACTATGCCTACACAAGAAGAAAATAAATGCTGTACCCGAACTAGGCGGCAGTGTATTACAACAACACCATTGTTCCCACAGCTTGTTCTTGATGGCAATGTTTTGGATATTGCCATGCGATATAGGGCAGACGTGTTGGTTCTTGATAATGTCAGAAATAACGAAAATTTTCGCCATGCAGCTTACAGGCAGTTTGTCCTTTGGCAACATGGACATTTGGGGAAAGGAAATAGAAGAGTTGTACCAAGTTGTTGTGTAACAGCTATACGGACTCGATACCCTTCACCCAATGGCATCTATACTGGTTATAGGCCTGCCAGGTTGTAAAATGTACATTATTTGATATTTTAGAATGATTTATTAAAATCGTGATTTATGAGATTCCACTATTGACTGTACAGAAGGGGGAGGAATTGCAGATATATTTGGTGCAATTCTCCTTGGATCTTCATCCAACATGCCGACTCTTTGACTCACACCTCCTGCAGAATTTGCTCTCTTCGTGAATATCTTGAGGAGAAGTTTCACAATATAGGTGTACTGTTTTGGTTTCGCAAACTTCGTTCTAGTAGTTGAAAGAGTCAATGGCCCTGAAGGAATAACTAGACAAGAAAGGAGTGGAAAACAAATTAAACATTCATATGTTCATGTTATAAAATAATCAACAGGTGCTGTGGAACCTACTGTACCTACAGTACCCCATGGCCACCAGATTTGATGACATATGTGTAATTTTTTCAATTTGATTTTATCCAACATGGCGAAAATCTCTTTGATAAACCTCTTTATAACTATAAAGACAGTATATTAAAATAAATAGCACTCGACTTACTTGGCGATGGAAAGCTGCCTGTCCAGGTCATAGCTTGAGGGTTTGCCAGCATACCAGAAGGACCAGGTGTAGAGGTAAACACTGTAGATAATAATTTGTAAATAAGACTTACGTAAATAAAATGGTAATGTCCTTTTTAAGCTGACAATCTTCCGATCAATACTAACCTGGCGAAGGGAGATTAATATCCCTGGAGCGAGGTGTAGACGGCGCTATGCTAATTTCCTCAGCCTCGTCAGTTTGGGTCTGAACACTGCCACTGCCAAAATAATTCAAAAATTTAGACGTAAGACAATATTAATAGCAACCAAATCACTTTAAAATGACTACGTTCTTTTATAGAGGTAAAATAATCGAATGTAATAATAATATCTTACCATAATCGACTCTTCGTTGAAACATACGCATCGAGAAAAAATTCAGCGACATCCTTGTCGCTCTTCATGTTGTTTTCGTCTTTAAATGCTCTCCATCTTGGAAAAGCGGCAAGCAGATACACTTTCGAAGCATCTCTCTTCGCGTAGTATTCTTTTCGACTTTCTCCTTTTTCAGACTGGCTTTCGCTCGACGGATTCAAATTCGACGTCGAAGGAGTACGAGCCGGTAAATACAGTACAGCTCCGGGCTCTTTCCGGTCCACCATCTTGTTCAGAAGAGGCTGGGTACGAGATAGGATCGTGTGAATGAGCCTTTCCGTCTAAGATTCCCGAGCTCGTTCATCCATCCCAACGATTCTAGAAATTTTTTAGTGTTTTCATTTCCCCTAATCATTCTGAACTTCGGAAAAGTACAGAAGTAAAGTTTAAAGAGTTGACCAAAAGCCGAGTAGTACTATTGAAACTTGCATTGAAGAATAACCTGTTGTATTATTGACATTTTCACGACAAGATTTGTTCAAACAATCAGATGCTCAGAAATGCCCACTAACCAAGGATAATTAAATACCTACTAAATTGCTAATCAACTAGGAACCACTGTCTTACCCTGGTTCCAGAGTCTCGAAAGACTCGAGTCCGCGAAGTCGAGTCCGACATTCGGAACAGACTCAACAAGAACACAATATAGCTTGTAGCCTTGTAAGATGATGATCTCCCTATATTTCGGCAAAATATTTTGGCCAGTACCCTCGACAACATACTTAAAGGTTATAAAACGTGTTGTGCTGCGTAGACAGTGTAGAAATACAAATCAAATATCTAAAAATGTTGGTGTACTGCCGAAATAGTACGTAAGTTGTCTAACTTTTAAGCGGCGAAGGCCCTTCGTTAGAGAGTGAATGGGTCTTCGCTCGAAACGTTAGACTACTTACACGCTATTTCGGCAGTACACCAAACTTTTCACATACTTAAAGAGGTTAGTTTGATGCTTTGCTCAAAACTAACTAGTATACAATTAAACATTCAAATATTGCCCACCATTGGGGGGTAAGAAATGTTGTATTGGTTCACAGTAATAACACTGTAATGTTTTTGTGACTAAGTTTATTATCGCGCCAACAAGTATCGTGGGCGCACTCGTACCCAGCCTCTTCTGAACAAGATCGCGGACCGGAAAGAGCCCGGAGCTGTACTGTATTTACCGGCTCGTGAAGGAGTGCGGTCCGCCATTGTTTTAAACAACACGCCGCACAAGAAATTAACTTCCGGTGGAGTCCCCAGGAGTCAGAAGTAAACAAAACGCTCACACTTGCGCAGAACGGACTGTTCCCCCCCTTTAAGTAGACGAAACCTACAGCGTTCGATTCGCCAGATTCAAGTGATCATTTCGATATAGAATTGATTTAAATCGGACAAAAACACAATATTTCATGATTAATATTACAGAGTTTCACGGGATAAATGTCAACACAGTATAATATATTTGTCCTTGGCTGTTCTTCCGTAGTATAATTAACAAGACGCCCGCTAGGCGTTAACTCGGGTTACTTGAGGTTGTGGCTTGTTGAAAGACATATATTGTAGGCAAATTCAGTGATTTGAATTCAATATACACAAATCTATAGTTGTAGGTACAATGGTACATGTAATGATACAGCTGTCAGTGCAGGGGTGGTTAAATTTTCCATCATTACAAACCCATAACATAGTGTTGGCCAATGGCTTTGATTATATGAAGGTGAGTTGGCTCAGTATCCAAGCTGGCTTACTGAGAAGTCTGCCCCACCAAATGAGCCATCCTGTTTGCTGACCTAATCCAGTTCTAGTCAACAGGGTCAGCCTGGCAAGCGAGCCGGCCTGTGCTCATGTAATAACAATTCATATGGTCAGTCCGGCAAACCGGTTCAGTTTGAGCAAGCATTAAATCAGTTAATCTTTTTCTCAGTGTATAAGGCATGGCAGTAAATCAAACCATGCATTTAGCTGGCAGTAGCAAGGTCAAACAACAACAAACTCTTTACTCCTTGATCTTGATAGTTGGTATGGGTGTCAGAGATTTATATACTGTGTGTTCATTTGTAAGCATTTGTGTATAATAATACATGTATGAACAATCGATACAAACTTACTGATAACCCAGAACATTTTGGAGCCCCATTTAAGCTTACAGGTAAAATATCGAGTGAAACAGGGTTACTCAATGGCAACAATGCGTGTCAGAGATTTATATACTGTACGTTCATTTGTAAGCATTCGCATATAATATGAACAATCGATACAAACTTACTGATAACACAGAACATTTTGGAGCCCCATTTAAGCTTACTGGTACAATATCAAGTGAAACAGGGTAATTAATTCGATATATAGCAACATTGCATACTTTAATAATAGTATTTCTACTTGGTATAATATGAAACAATAAACTGTAGCATCGACTTTATTTTGTATAATTACATAACAATAAACAATACACGCAACAAAGCTTATAAAAATATTACAGTTACCTCAGAACAGTTAACATATTTCCATACAGCATTCATATGCAAGCATTCATATGTTGAGTCTCATATTAAATTATTAAACATTTAGTAGACAAAAAGCGTATGGAAACATATAATTTGATCGAGTACAGGTTCTCGAAATCGTAGACCAACCCGTTTCAAAAGCGATCTGGATTGTGAGCGTATATAAGATCAAGATACTTGCCAGCCACATCAAAGATTTTCAGTGAAGAGCACTCGAAGAAAGGTGTCAGATCAGATGAGTAAATAAATCAGAAATATACGCAGTGTTTGTGGAAAGCCTGGGTAAGAGGTTGATCGGGATGATGCAATAATTAGCCTCCCTAAAAACGACTGCGGGGGGCAAAATTGTTTTGGGGATAACTTCACTGCGCATGTGTAGTAATCCCACATTCATAGTCTCGCTCACTAGTCTACTAATTTAGTCAACAATGATGCATAATTGCCATTTCGCGACATTGCCAAAAATAAATAAATAAACAGAGCCCTTTCTAAGACTTGTGCTCTCCCCCCAAGGGGGGGAGGCCCGAGTAATAATATGTTTGTCCTTGGCTGTTCTTTCCGTCTTCATGATTGATCTCTCATCTTGGAGAGAATCTTTGCAATGGTTTGCAGGTTTACAGGTCTCGGTAAACTTTTCCAACAGCGATTCATTGGCAATAAAACGAAAGTCCGAACTCGCTTCATATTCGCTTGCATGCCTTGCCCCCAAATCAGTAGCCCAAGTGAACGCCTGAGCAGGCGTCTTGTTTGCAATAATTTGTGAGTCAAATTTGGTTTGTTTGTCCGGGCTATTAAGGCCGATCTACCCGATACGATTGTCATCTTGGCGTATGTGATCAAACTGTATACGCGTGTCAACATTAGCCATCGAATCATAAACAAGAATTGTGTTGCATTGTATACAACAATGTACGGCAGAATGACAATCGTATACGACGAATCGTATCGTGTAGATGGGCCTTTACAAGCCTCCGTAAACTAAACCTGCTCACGACATCGGTGCCCAAGAAACCACTCGTGTGTTCATTAATTTCATTTCCAGTCTTTTTACTCTCCATGTTCACTCACGTTTTGGCTTTCCCGATCTTGTAGAAAACTTGGCATAGAATAAAGTTGCATAATTAGCCGCGTATCATCGTAATCCGAACGTTTATAAGTTCATCAACAATTTTATCAGAAGTTCGATTCCCCTGATAATTTTTTTAGAGTTACACAGTAAAGAACTGATTTGTATTTCGAGTTGCCCTAGGTCTATCCAAAATACGATATGACTACGAAATATTAACTCGTAGAGTATGCATGCAGGATTGCGTACTTAAAGGGATACTCCAGCCAAAATACAAATGTAGTTCATATGAAAGATCTTACTGACTTTAGTTTATTTCCAAAGTTTCAGCATTCCTATCAATTTAGTTAAGAAGATATGGCTAGTTGAAGAGTTTGTCCAATTCGACGGCATATTTGTTTCTCAAATATGACGTCACTGAGTGATTCTATCTCGTATTATGACTAAGAAGCTCCTCTACTTTCCTGCATGAGGAACTAAATAGTTCATTTCGACTAATTTTCGTCCAAAGAGCATTCACAAGAGCTATCACTATGTGATCGCCATCAAAACAACTCCACTGACGATAAAGAATCACTCAATGACGTCTATTTTCAAAACCAATATGGCGTCAAAATCCTCGAATTTTCAACTTCAACTAGCCATATCTTCTTAACTAAATTGATAGGAATGCTGAAACTTTGGAAATAAACTAAAGTCAGTAAGATCTTTCATGTAGACTGCATTTGTATTATGATGCAGTATCCCTTTAAATTTAAAAAAAAAAAAAAATGCACACAATGAGATCGGACGCCATTTTGTTTCCAAGATCTGACAAGATGGACGAGAAGTAGGTTTCAAGATGGCGGCCAATATTAAGGTTTAGTATTATTTAAGGAACCAATTACAACCCAGAGCTTTTCTGTGCTTAATTACAAATTCGTCAGGATGGCGGCCATTTTGAATTCTACCTTTCGGTCCACAACACTTCCCATGATGCAGCGTGAGGAGACCGCCATGTTTGATGTTTGCACCACTGATCTCTAAATAAAGACTGGATCGAGCAACTATTGTTTAGCAACCCGGTCTCTTCCTTAAATTAACTATTATCCTTAATTTACAAATCGCTCTAAATTAAGGATAATGG
Organism: Chrysogorgia sp. JL179-B06; assembly: GCA_035772405.1. Classification (NCBI taxonomy): domain Eukaryota; kingdom Metazoa; phylum Cnidaria; class Anthozoa; order Scleralcyonacea; family Chrysogorgiidae; genus Chrysogorgia; species Chrysogorgia sp. JL179-B06. The sequence goes on from JAYKKM010000477.1 coordinate 3,169,631, forward strand.
TAAATCTAATGTTAGAACCCAATACAACAAAGATCCTAACCTAACCCCCGGTAAAATTTTCTCCATCGCTAGCCCCCGAACAATCACAAAAGTCCTCACTAGGTGCTCTACCGTATCTGAAATAGCCTCCACCGTTTAGAAAATGAAGCCGAAAGTAGCTCGTGGCGGTCATCTTGTTGAGACCACGTTATATAGTTTTACTATAGGCGACAGAGACTATCTGTCTCTGATCTTTTAAGATGCTAAAATGAATCTTCCCATAATATAGAACACAAACTGCACCTCCATAACAGTAACTATGAAGCCGGAATTGCAGCGTGGCGGCCATATTGGAGTGACCACGGTGGTCACTCCATTATGGCCGCCGCGAAATATTCCCGTCTTCATAGAATCATTGTTACTCTAGTGGAGCCGTAATTTGTGTTCTATGTTATGGGAAAACCTTGGACAACTGATTCATTTTAGCATCCTAAAGGGTCTATGAAGTGAAAAATCGCTAGCATTGTTTTTGCTCTAATGAACAAAGTAGCACGGCAGGTCGTTCACTGAAAATTTCAAGTGAATCTGCTGCGTAGTCTTCGAGCTATCAACTCTCAAAGTTTGGCATGGCTAAATGTTTTTAATGAAATCTGAAACGCGCGGTTCATTGTCTTGTGGCAGGTGTACTTACTATGCATAAGAACAATGGATTAAAAACATTTAGCCATGCCAAACTTTGAGAGTTGATAGCTCGAAGACTATGCAGCAGATTTACTTGAAATTTTCAGTATATGCTCCTGCTGTGCTACATTGTCCGTTAAAGCAAAACAAAATAGCGAATTTTTCACTTCATAGACACTTTAAAAGATCAGATACAGATTGTCTCGTCGCCTACAGTAAAACTATATTCAAGATGGCCGCCACGAAATATTCCTGGCTTCATTTTTTCGTAGCATCCAAACAATAGTTGCTCGATCCAGTCTTTATTTAGAGATCAGTGGTTTACACGCGTGTCAAGTCACATCGACTTCTTATATGTACACATGCATGTATTCACTTCACGCCTCAATTTTCCCTTTCGATTGTCATCGTCCTGTATGTGTGGCATTTTCCAGTGAATCCTGGGCAAGAGTTACGCCGTGGCGCAGAGATAATCTTGCATACATGGCGCAATGACATCGTAAGGGAAAATAGTAGGGTAAAATCGATTTTAAAATAACAAGTTAATCAATTTCGACTATCTTAAAATTCGATACAGAAATACTTTCTAAAGTACATATGAAGTACATATGAAATACACGAAAATATTCATGCAGATATTGATGACCGGAATTTGAAATCCAAGATGTTTGAGCCTTGGCTGGATTCTTCTGTATGTTGTTGTTGCTAACCACTGTAGCCAGAATTATAACGATCCTGCAAAAAGATGAAGATTAGTCACAGAAAAATTAAACTGACTGAGACTTACCTGATTCGGCAAGTTACATGCAATGAGATGATGAACGAATACCCCGTTCACACCGATCGCGATAGCAATCCCGATAATTTTTGTGGTATAAACACCCGATCGCGATCGGAATAAATCCAGTTCCGGAGGTGGGGTTGCTATCGCGATCAGGAACTTGTCCGTGTGAACGCAACTTGGTATCTGGATCGCAATCCCGAATTTTTTGCCGTGTAAACGGTGTGGGGCCGCGGAAAAATCACTTTCTAGACCCGCTGTAAACCCTAGTTTTCATTTTTAAATAGTGACATAAGCATAAGTATATTACGTAAGCGCAGTTCGTACTTCTACAAATGGATTAACCTAGCACATGAAGTGCTAACTACAGTATGTCGTTATGCTTATGTCGCTAGTGTGTATATATATACTAGGATGCATGGACTAATGTGGTGGTTACATAATGTAAATGTGTAAAATCTTTAACCTTCAGAAGTCGGTTGTTCAAAGCCTGGATAACTCGATATCCAGCGGATAAATCGTATATATATATATGTATAATCGTATATATATATGTATATATTTAGCGAATTTATCCATTGGAAAGATTCTCCAGATAAATTATCCAGGCTTTGATCAACCGTACCCTGATTATCAGCGAGATGGTAGAATTTCAAATCTTACTTGTATCGATGAGAGAACACCAGATGCTACATTGCTTATCTGAAAAAGAAGAGAGTTTTTACTGAGATATTGCGTGAGATGTCATCCAGCACTTTGGAGCAGCGTGTTTAGCAGACGGAGTTTGTAGCCATGGCGAGTATTTCTGCAATAGCAGAGAGCGTTAAAGTAAAACCTCAAAATGTTTTATTGTCTTGTTTGGAAGAACTTTTAAAATGATAAAGTAACTTCTTTTGAAGATGTTCGTTTCTTTGCTTTCTTTTTGAGAAATATCAGTTTGTTTGATATGCAAATGTCTGGAATTTCGTCACACATGCATAATGATTTTCTAACCCCAATATTGGCTGCCATTTTGGATAAGGCCTGGTTACTTAGGCAAACTCACAAACATCAGGAAGTGGATAAAACGGATGTCTCAAAAGGACGTTTTTGTCTGGTCTTTATTTTTTGTTTGCTTAGGATTAAGGATTGGCTTTTAGCCCAGAACATTGTGAGTGCAAATGCCAAATTTTGATTCTAAAATGTACCACTGAGACTGCTGGTCTAAATCATGCTGTACCTTCTCAGTCATTCGTCCTATTCCTTCTCTTATTTGATGCATATCTGGTGATTGGAAGGACCGAGCGCTCGCATCTGAACACAAATAGAAACAAAAAAGTGGTTAAATGGTGGTTGCAAAGTGTGCAACGCTGTAAAGAAGTGCTTGTTGGTCGCAACCTTACGTATGTCTTAACGCTTTACTCTCTGACAAAGGCCCTTCATTTGCGGTAGTACACCCTCTCTCCTGCGCAGAGGCTTCCAATGCGATAGAGGGGATAATGGGTTGGGATAGGGAATGCGATGGAGGGTAATGGATAAGGAAAACCGCTGAAATTCGGAACCATTACCCTCTACCGCATGCCTTATCCCAACCATTACCCCCCTCTCTGCATTGGAAGCCTCTGCGGAGAGTACTGAGTGGTACGCCAACCTTTTAGATTTTTGCAAATTATTTCAATTTGCTTAATACTCAAATGAATCAAGGTGCAACGTCATGTGCAAAGATAACTTATTGTAGTTTTTTTGTTCAGATTGAATTGACATGTTTCACTGGGGGAAAATAGATTCAGCTTTTTGAGAAATTAGCGGTGGCATCTTTATTTATTGGGATATTTTATTTTTGCTGTACCCACCTGTTGAGGAACTGCCTGCAGAATCCCTGGGGGAGGAATGGAATATCAGGAATTCCAGGGGGTGCTATGTGGATAAATTTAGGAATAGCCCATTTGTTGATAAAATAAGGCCCTGTTTACATGAAGCGGATTGACAGTCCAATCGGATCGAAAAACGCAGATGAAGTCAATCCGGGCACATGTTTACATGAATCCGTTTGGCAGCAGGCCTCAAACCGCACATGCGTACTTTTTGAGGCCTCAATACGCGCATGCGTAAATTTCACGCATACATATATCAAGTCATTTTCAAGTCAAACCGTGTTTACCACCTTTTCACTTTGCTATATTTACATCAATCAGATTGGTTGAATCTCAAGTCAATCCACTCAACTGCGTGGATTGACTTCAGCCATCCGTTTCGATCAGATCGAAAACTTTCAATCTTCTTCATGTAAACACAACAAGGAGAAACAACATGGGAGATTTGACTTGAACACTCAATCCGCTTCATGTAAACAGGGCCTAAGTCTTCCACAGCCAGAACTTGTGTTTTGGAAGAAAACAGCACAGTATTTAAATTCTTTCATTTACCTGTAGTTGGACGCTGGTCTCCAAACAAATCAGCACTAGAAATAGCAGATGCTCCAGCCATTCGATCCAATTTAGATTTAGTTTCGTACGATTCCTAGTGAAATCCAATTTATGAACTTTAACAATGATATAGGGGGATGAAGTGAGAAAAATGGCCAACATCACTGGCACATCAATTTTCACTTACATCAAATGTTTTCGCTCCAAAGAACTGTTCAGAGGAGATCGCTTTGGCATTTCCAAACTTCTTTTGGGCATCATCTGTGAGTATGAACATTAAAATTATATAAAGTTGAAAATTCTACTAGATCTTCCATTGCAAGCCTAAAGAGCCATCTATATGCCAAATCACTTCTTTAGATTCATTCTGAAAAATCTGATTGGCTGACCAGAGTCCAAACTGGACATAATGCAAGCCTGTACCTGTCTGAACGACCAGCACAAATTAATTTGTAACGGACACACAAAATATTATACCTGTCACGGTACAACTTGTCATAACGACTAAAAAGTTAGCGTAACGTCTCGTAACTTGGCGCAACGTCTCCAAACTTAGCGCAATGTCTCCAAAGTTAGCGTAATGTCTCCAAATTTAGCGCAATGTCTCAAAATTTAGCGCAATGTCTCTCATCTGCGATTACAACACGAAATCTAAACGCAGTCTATTCAACACAAAAATGTTTTACTTTCACAAAAAGTTGAGTATAATCTTCGGACAAGATGAGTATCGGACAAAATGACAGACATAATTAGTATTGTAACCGTCAAATCTCTAGAAATGGGATATTTGTAACGTCCATGACCTGCCGCTAATATCCATGCTTGTATATGACATGTAGAATTATTGCATAGTACAGCAGTTGTACTGTGTAGATGGCCCTTAACCCTTTAAGCCCGAATATCAATATACAAATTCTCCTTCTGACTAGTCTCCAAACATTTCTTATAGTACTAGTTGGGAGAAGTTGATACAGTTTATCTTTGATGGTCATTTCCTTTACACTTATTACATCTGTCTTGGTTAACCATTGATATTATATTAGGATATATAAAACATGTTGTGTTGCGCAGGTAGTGTAGAAATACAAATCAAATATCTAAAAAGGTTGGGGTGTACTACCGAAATAGCTTGTAAGTTGTCTAACATTGCGAGCAAAGGTCCTTCGTCAGAGAGGGAAACATAAACATTTAAAATCAGTGTGTGTAAACTACTCTCTGACGAAGTACTACTCTCTGGCCTTCGCTCGAAACGTTAGACAACTTCTGTACACCAACCTTTTTAGATATTTGATACCTGTATTAGGAGTTAGGTACCTGTAATGGTTACCACTGGGACATAAAAGGTTAAAACTTGGTGCACAGGTTGAAATTCATTTTGTAACATTTTCCAGGGCCACAAGTTTGTTAGTACTTTGTACTATTTAGTGTAACCCTCCTTAAATAAAGTTTCTATCCTGTTACCTTTGTCATCACCAGCTGATGGTGTGTTATAATCCTTCCTTTGGTTAGTCCTTATATGAACAAAACAATATGTGAACAACAAGATGAAAAGGTACAGAAGAATGTATCAGGTTGCAAGAACAGGGAAATCTAGACTCTATAATTATTTACCTAGAACCTTTTCTTTCTGAACTGTTGTAAGGGCTTTCTTTAGTGTTTCTAAAACAAGTTTTATACAACATTAGTATATTAATTTTATTACACTAAATACAGTAATGCCTGTGCCTAACATATTTAATAGCTAACATGCCAACTTTGCAATTGTCACTATTCTACTCAATTACTGTTGCTAGTAATTATTGTAGCTCATTTAAGGCTATTGTCCAAAGATTTTCTTAAAAAAATAATGCTGACCTACCTACCCTAAATTGTTTCAAGATGCAACTGGAACCACATTATTTTTTATTTGGCATAAAGGTCAAATTGTTCAAAATGCTCAAATCTAGTCTCTTGTTGTCACTTCCAACAGTGACATACTTGTGCGATACTTATTAAACCTTTAAGTGCCAATATCGACATACAAATTGCGGTGCCCTTTGGCAATGCGTTATATTCTGGGTGCGATTTCATTCATTTGAGAGGAATCAATAGTAAGTGACATTTTTGATGCAACATGATGCAACGAACGGCACAGGGCACCACACTTTACTACTTGGTCTGGTTCTCCTTATTGGTCTCCAAACATTTCTTATAGTATTTGTTGGAAGAAGTTGTTTTAAAAACATGTCAGTTTATCTTTGGTGATCATGCGTGCGGTTTTGTTCTTCTCTCTACCCCCCCCCCCCCCCCCCCCCCCCCCCCCCCCCCCCCCCCCCCCCCCTTCAAGAGCCGCTACGCAGGCTATGGTGATCATTACTTCTGTGGTTGGTTAACTATTGGTTTTATTAGGAGAAGTCAGAGATGCTGATCACGACTGGGACTTAAAGGTTAAACACTTACGATTTTTCAGTTTCTAGGAATTCGTCCAGGGAGTAACTACAAAATGAACCAAAATTAAATTTTCATGCTTAGTTTATTACCACCAGGGCTAGATTAACCCTATGGCAGAAGTGGCATATGCCGCTCATTGCTCAATTTTATTTTCACGCATTTCTATTTTTCGTGCTCATGTCGCCCTCACGGGACTTTTTAAGGCAGCGAGGAAAAAAGGAAGATAATTTAATCCTGTATATCTTTTTTCTTAGCAAAGTGCCAAGGGGCCTGTACAACCTTAATCTGGCCCTGCTTACAACACCAGCTACTAAGGTATACTAGCCTAGCACAAACAAAACATTTGTTTTATTTAAAGTGCTTTCATAATCAAACATTTCACATCCATCCATACCTGGGTGGTGACTCTGAAATTGTCACACTCTTAGATCCATAACTTGAAAAACAAGAGAATGGAATCATAAATTAGCATTGATTGTTGACCAAACACTTTCATATTATGATAGTGTGGACCATTTAACAATGGTTGTGGGATGTTACATTGAGAGTTTGAAAGGGAGAAAAAGTTCTACAGAACAGAGAGGTCGTCTCAACCAGAAAGCTGAGGTTGCTTGTACTATACATGGACATGTTGAGAGAATGGATGGTTCAGGTTATGTTAATAAAGAAAGAAAACATTAATGTAAGGCCATATACTATACATACAAAGCAACTAGGAAGGATAGGGGGAATTTTCAATGAATTTCATATGCTTGGGGGCCATGAGGGGTACAACTTTAGGCCACTCCAAATTAGACTTTAGTTTCCCACCAACATGCAATTCTCTGAAAGAAGTGGATGGGCGGTATTGCATGTTGGTGTAATACCCTAAATCTTGTGTTCCATCTTTCCTAACCAAATACTATCTGTCTATTCAGTCATCTTTCTATTTAAAACGAAGAAAATGCCTAACGACAGTCGAAGACATTGCCAAATTTCCGCAGGAATCAATGTGCGTCGTCACACATCAACCATGTTATTTTGTATTTGTACATTAACTTTCAGTTGATATAATTATAATCGCTCCAATGGTACAGTAGATTGTTCGGAAACAGTGGATTTTTGTTATTCTTGATTACAGAAGGGCAAATAATGGACAAATCACGTGGCCAGTTCCAGAAGACGCGAGTGGTGGATGGGAAACTAAAGTGTCAGTGATAATGGTAATACTGATCTAATGTTACCTGTTAAAGCTGTAGTCATTATCCATATTATCACCATATCTATCTAGAATTGATTTATTAGTTGAACTGGATGTTGGTTTAACTTGTTCAACCGTAGATAAACTTGCAGAAGCCGAGTGTGAAAGGTGAGTAGGTTCGTTACCATAACGTGCACCGAAACCCATTCCCAGGCGTCCCAACTGCGCTGCCTTCTTTGGATCAGAATGCATAAGTTTTTCTTCTTCTTTCTTTAAATTATTTGGTTTGTATTGCAAATTGCCTGAAATGCTTCCTGTTTGTTCAAAAGCATTTACTTCTTCTGATTTTGCTTTCTCGGCTTGGTTCAATTGGTTCTCCAGTGCACTGAAATCTGTTTTCACCTGAAAGACACAAAAATGTTATACTGTTTGTACTGCAGGGCCGTAGCCACGAAGATAGCATAGGTGCGACAATTTTGAAAATTGAGGCTCTAAAATGGCGTTTCTGGCATTCTGAGACTACTATGACCCCCAGATATACATCACAATTAATCATGCAAACTCATGGCGGTTGGAACAAGTGGGGGACTTGGAAGCGGTTCCAAATTTGGGAACAAACTTGGAACGAGTGGTGTAATATACTTGGTGTAACCATATGCAACGTCCTAATGTCAAGGAGAAATGAGCCTGGGTGCTTCAAACAGGCTGTTTAATAATAAACTGGCTTTCAAACAGAGCAAGTGCTTCTATCATCCAGATATCAGTCACTATTCAGTATAAGTATTTCTGAAAAAAATTATGTTAAATTATTGGTGCGACAAATGTTGCACAGGTGGCTACGGCCCTGTACTGTACTTTGAAAGTTGCTCAAGTCATATGTGGAAAGAAGACAAATATCTGGTTTGACTCCCCAGCATAAGGTAGAGAAAAGTAATAGCTATGCTGGGTAATAGCTACAGTATTACTATGTTTCTTATTTTTTTAATAGATTTTAATTTTTGGCGTGATTCATGACCTTAAAGTAAATGGTTTGAACCGAGGAGTATCATTAGATGTGTGAAGTTGATTGTCCAGGTTGTTGTAGTCTTGAGAAAGACTATTGTTGGTGTCTGACGCTTCGATGGCCTCAGCGGCGGTCATCTTCAGATTCAAGTAAAGCGTGTTTGCCTATATGAACCAGACATATATTATATAGGCAAACACGCTTTACTTGACTCTGAAGATGACCACCAACCAAAAGTGTCAAAAGGTCAGTCACCAACAATAGTCTTTCTCAAGACTACAACTTGACACATCTATTCGTTACCTTAGTCGCACCAAGTTTTCCTTTTTTCCCAGCAGACTAACAAATAAAGAGAAACAATAATGAGTTCTTGTATGATATTGAGAGGTGTTAAACAATCTATCTACTTACTTTCTTTCCAGTTTTTCTCCCACCAATTGTAGAAACTCGGACTTCTATTATTATTAAAAAAAGAATGGATAATATACCAGTGTATACAGTATTATGGTATCACCCACACACTTTCATCCATATTTTCAGTTCTTTCCCTCTGTACAACTTTTCTCTTACCAAACATCGTCATCATAAACATTACCTTGTGTTTTTGGTGGTGACACACTCAAAGCACTGACATCTTTATTCAGTTGATCACCTACATTGTACATCATACAAGCATGTTACAAGTACAGTATACACTCATTCAGCAGAGTTCAAAATTACATAGTACTTTACTTAGTGTTTATGTTAGTTTATGGGAGTGCTAAGGCTGTGTGCAGATGCTTGTTTATAATTGCACAAGGCTATTACTGACCTGTCACATCCTCTTCAGGTAGAGGAGAACCATTTGTTCTTTTATTTGTTCCATTTGCAGGAATGGCTTCACTGGAGATGACCGGTGTGGAACTGGTTGTAATTTCATGAAAGAAGTCCACATCTTCCTTCTTGGCGGAATGCAGTTGATCATGGGATGGATTTGCAGTACCAATAAGCACCTTCGAAAAAGGTAATATGTAGGCATCATAACAATATAATACTGCATGTACAGTAAATATCATGTAACACATATTTTACAATGTTTTCTATAAACAAGTGTAAGTTTACAGTATATTATACTATTATAGCAGCCTCCCATTATCCCATACCTGTGTGCCATATTGCTTCTGAGCTTTTTGGGCTAAAGTAGAAAGTTTCTCTCTGTACATATTTGCCACCCGACTAAATCAAATGAAAGGACTTGGTGAATATTTTTATTACTTCATTGACTGGTTCACAATGGTTGATACAATTAGTTCTGCCATGTATAACTAACTGCAACAAGAAAATATTTACAGGGCTGGTTTAGGACTCTAAAAAAACAGCTTAATTATAATTCTACATAGTACCTGTTGTATTTGGCTGTAGCATCATTTGTATTGAGATTATGCTGTCTAAAGAAAGCAGTCTGAAGAAGAAAAACAATTACAAGATTTACTAAAAACATACAAGTCAGTATTCTACAAGCCATATATCTGGATTTGTGGGTACAATATATATAAATATATAGAATATAGCTATATACATATTTACACACTGCGATTAATTTTAGCCAATTTCTATACCTATACCCTATTCTACATACCATTATAATACCCCAAGACTTGAATTAATAGAAAAATTGTACAGGATGTAGTTTTCTTTAATTAATTTATTATGTGCAAAATTCAGATTCAAGACTCAGAGTATCTGTCAGTGTCAGACTCACTCTCGCCCGACTTGATGAATCTGTATCATCAAATCTATGTCTTCCACACATATAGTTTCACTGACATTTGTCGGTGTTGTTTCACACCTAACCACCACAAATTGTTGTCTCTTTGGGGTTGTATTCTGATACTGGAGTTTTACAATACAATTCATGTTTACAAACATGAGAGCTTCAAGTTTGGCTAGACAGAGATGCATGCCAGTCATTTTTAACAGTAAATACAGTCACTGCAACAAATCATACTAACTTGTTAAATGGTTATGAAGAGTAGGGATGCACTGGAACCAAATTTAAAAGCCGGCCGGAACTGACCAGAACTAACCGGCCAGAACCGGGTATCAGAGTAGTATATTTCCGTTTGAACCAGTAGCTTAGTCTGACATTATCCTTGTGGAATTAAGTGGTCAAAAAGTGAAAATAACCCCTCATTAAATAATACCAGATAGAAAATTATTAAAATTGTCCTTCATGTTTCCATTACATAGAAAACTAGTTTTATAATGTTTTAACTTTTTGTTTTCCATACTGGTAACATGAAATTTCCAGAAAGTCCTTTGTTTCCTAATAGTTGATCTGTTTTTAATCGCGTTGACGCCATGTATAGTCTTAGAAAGCCTGAGCACTACAGATCAACCGTATTTATATATATATATTTTGACAAATAAGTTTCGGCTGAACATTTTTCATGAGTTCCGGCCAGAACCGGAACTTGGAAAAATCGGAGTTCCGGCCGGAACCAAGTTCCGGTGCGTCCCTAATGAAGAGTAGCCAATTTTCTATGTGCACAAAGTGCATGCAAGAGACAAAAGTTGTGTGCACATCTCAAATTTTACGTGCATTTGATACCCTATATTACAAGCTTTCAGCTACCAGATCACGAACCTTCGACACTAGGTAGAACAAAAAATAACTAAATAATATTTTACCAGTTGAAGGCTGCAGATCTTGTTGTGATGTTTTGGTCAGAGAACACTTATTTTGTTTATCTGTAAGACGTTCTTACTAGTAAGTTTATATTAGAGTTAAACCTTCATTACATGTACTTTAACTTACAGCTTTAGCATTACCACCACATTGCATGTGTCGAAGTTGAATCCATGTCCATTTTGTGTCTAGTTGAGATGATCTTCATGTTCAACAAAAAGGGAAAAATAATTTAATTTTTGTTTCAAAATAATAATTTTGAATAATGATTCAATCAACTCCCTCAGAACCATCTCCTCTGATGTCTGTCTCAGCAAGGGTTTATTGAAGTAAAGTAATGCATAGCTCAAGGCCATAGGAAGATGTTTTAGGTTAGCAGGGGGGGGGGGGGGGGTTAATTCTGGTGCAATCTGAGGCATCTGCAGTAATTGCTTATTTGATTTTCTAGCTAGAATTGTAGCGAAGAAATTACCAGGTCGGATATAAAGATCGGATATTCCTCTGGGCCACACGTCTGTCCCGCACCCCCCTGCTTCCTACGGCCATGGCATAGCTGACAATATCTGTCTGTCTTTAAGAGGTGTCCATCTTAGAGTAACCAGTGATTCACAACAAGGTCGTTTCACTACAAGTTATTTCAATACAACCTGAAGTTGATACGCTACACTGACCTGAATTGCTTGCATGGTTTATAATTAACAACCAATCAGAGATCATATATTATTATTATTCGTACGGCATAAGAAAATCCCTTGAAATTGTAAAATTTTCAGTAGTTCTTCTGGTAATCATAAAATAAAATACACATTCACAGTTGCTTCTTAATATTTACAGTATGTTTGTAGCGAATCGACTTGTAGTGAAATGATCGACCGGTGAACCATCTTAGAGAGCTACTGACTATTATTGATTAAACTTTAGTTTACTGTAAGTCTAAAGTCTTATTTCTCCAAAAATAAAATCAGTATTGGTCCCAAAAATATGACAGTGGTCAAACTCTAGTCCTTCATACAAATGGCTTCACTACATATTAACACGTAGACGTTAACTTGAACAATATGTTTATAACTATATGGAAAATTAGCCACAAATATTTAGTTAGTTTAATATTTTTATTATAGGTTCACATTAATAAACTGATCTATTTCAAAATAGACTACCATTTCTTGAAGTTTATATCCTTACCGTATAAAACTCAGATGAACGCCAAGGGATCGATGCACAGCTGAACAGTCAATACATAAAAAAACGCCGAAAGTCACCGAAGACCAAGTAGGATTTTGATGGCCGCAATCAAAACACGTCTAAAATTATATATTTACACAAGTTATAAAGCGAATTCAACACGCTTTTTCGGGAAACTTGACTTTGTTTTATAAAAATGTTTTAGAATTAGCTCACCTTATTCGTAGCACAATGTTTTAATCTTTTGAAAACAATTTGAATGTCTTTTGCAGTTGGATTATCCGCCATTTTGAACCTCCGTCATGTAAGATGAACGTCATCATCACTCGAGTCTCGAGCCCCAAAACGCCTGCTTCGCAGGCTAGGGCGATCGTGCAGTTGACCGTGTGTCACGTGTGTAAAGGGGCTTGCACGGGGGCATGCCCGCCGGAAAATTTTTGATTTAATCTTAAAATCTTTTTTAATTTAATTTTTGATTCAATCTCTGAAATGCAATTTCCTGCATTTTGAGGTCAGTTTTACAACAAAAAATTATGATCATAAACAACTTTTAGTTATGTGATCACAATAATTTTAGTGATCACAATAATTTTAGTCTACCTTTACTTCCTTCGATAATACCTGACTAGTTTCTGGGAAACTAGTTGCACACGGTTGCATATGCTCTATATAATTTATAATAATCTATAAGAACGCCAAGAATGCAAGCTTTATAAGCATTGTCAACGCATAACCTTTGTGATGACTGCGAGGTTCTTCAAAAGATTCATTGTTCTTGTGGTGACTATGACGTTAAAAGCTCTCTTCGACTCATTCTTCTCAAACTCGGCCAATTTAATGGCGGTTCAAAATACAAACTTCAAGTAAAGTATAACCTTTATTTCAACGAATTTCGAAGTGAAACTTTGCACGATTATAAATCACCGTAATATCATAAGGAAATGACAAGCCATTTTTTCATCGGAGAATCACTTAAAGAATAATAATATTACACAATAACCTCAATTTATTCCAGAGAAAAAGTGATGGGCTAAAGCCCCACCCCCCGGCTCCGCCGTCCCTGGTGATGAGTTCAAACTAAAAGGGATTCTTTATTTTTTGTTTAGTTAGGGTTAGCTAATGTTAGGGTTAGATTTAAGGAGGATCAGGGTTAGTTTTTTTTTTGTATTTGTGATGTCAGACATCACAACATGAACTGCTGCACAAATAGTGACTCCCACTTCATTATTTTACCAAACACTAGTGGGATTTTTCATTAGTTCTCCTTGATTAGTATTATTCCTATACTTTTTCCAATTATTATTATTATTATTATTATTATTATAATTATGATTATTATTACGATTATTATTATTAATTATCATTAGCACATTATCGGGACATATTCGGAGTGGTTCGGAAGCATAATTTTGATTCGGAACCAAATTACGTATTAAGAAGACTCCTCGATCTTGTGATAATGTGGAGGTGGGGTGAAATAACTCTATTTCTTGTCAAATTCCTGTTTATGCGAGCTTCAACGATTGATGTGTAGAGAAGTGTGAACTTTGCTATAAACATGGCCTCACAAGCAGGAAAATATCAGTTTAAAATTGTGTTGTTGGGCGAGGGTTGCGTCGGCAAGACATCACTGGTATTACGTTATTGTCAGGAAAAATTCAACGACAAACATCTCACGACGTTACAGGTTAGCTGATCGATAAAGCCAAGTAATGTATTAAGATGTACGCGGTAATGAAATAAGGATAGCGTTGTTTGGGAAAAGATATCAGCTTCTTGCGATGTAGATGGTTTTAGAATGTGAAATTACATTTTCGCCTCCGAGTTTCGCAATTTTCCCATCTTTTTGTAAAACGTTAGACCATATATCATCCTCTTCGCCAAGTATAACGCCTTGGTTTGTTTAGAAAGTGCTGATTCTTTTGTTAAGCAACTTAGCACCAAGATCTTTTGAGGTTTTAAACTCACTTGCTTACACTATAGTACTATACATATACATGTACAGTACATTATCATTTATAGCTTTGGTTTAATATTGAATTAATAAATCTGAGTGTATATAAACATGGAATCTTCACACTCGTTTTTCAAGTCTGCTTATTATTTTATGGAAAAAATATAAAATGGTTTTTAATACGTTTTCTACCTGATATTTATCATTTATAGACCGGAGAATTCAATGAAATATCATCCCGAGGGGTAATATTTTGATGAATTCCCAAGCGGAATCTAGCTCTCTAATTGGACAATTTACAGTTGAGGTTTTCATATGGTCTTGGTATCTCAATGAATGTCTCACCAGCAATCAGAAGGTTACAGGTTCGAATTCTGTCTGGGGATATGAGCTTGACAATCATCCATGTATCGTCCATCTACTCCAAGCTCTCCCACATTCACTACAGCAGTATATATAATATTATGTAAACCCTTGGGATATTGTGCGCCCCTAGGAAAGCTAAAAACACTTACCTGCTTTCTCGTGTCTTTCAATATGATTATCCCATATGTTTATATCACTATATTATATATTAACATGGAAATGCAGTTCATATTAATTCTTTAATATGAAGAATGATATAATGAGGATATACATGCCCAACTGCATCCCAAGCTCTTTCCACCTTGGTGGGAAAAGATCATCCACTAGCTCTTGGCAGTGGAATTTGGCATAAAAATTTTAAAAGTTGGGAAAGGTTGGGATCCCTTGATGCAATGAATCAGATATATTAATTAGGCCAACCTGATGTTTGTATTTTTAGGCATCCTATCTTACCAAGAAGCTTAACATAGAAGGGAAAAGAGTCAGCTTAGCAATATGGGTAATGTTATCTTCAAATCGGAGCAATTATAGAATATTAGAATACCCGTACACTTTTGAGACTACATTTAAAGGCAGAAATACAAACCAGGTTGCTCTAAAATCTTTTTAAATATAATGTCGAAGGTTTATATTGTGTGTACGTGTTGATTTTTATCAAATTAAAAGGGTTTTTTTAAAGAACAAAGCAATTGTATATGATGAACTTTCCATAGTCTGACTTTTAAAGGTGCCGTTAAGTCCGTTCTGCGCATGTGTGATATTTCAAACGTGAGGGCCTCCATATGTCAACAAACTTTAACGGAATAGATTGGCGACAGTTCGAAAGCGAGTATTCGTCAAAGGTGGCGAAGGCGCAAGTGGTAGTTTGATTATTATCCACATAATTTTAGGAACAGAACAGCTTCTTATAACACGCTTTTTAGGTGTCCGCTCAAGCGTGGAAAACAAATCCACAATACTTCATGTTCAATGTTTATATAATGCGTAAACAAACGATGTAAACAGAAACGTGGACATGCGCAGAACGGACTTGACGGCACCTTTAATATATATGCAAATAGTATAGTGGACGGTATTCTATAATTATACCTTCAAATCAACAGATTACATAATTAATAATGACAAATAAGATTACATAATTAATACAATTCCGTGTCAAGGGAAATCAAACTTTTTACCTTGTAGAACATCAACCTGATCAGCTACACGTATGACAATTGTGAAAACCTAATATCAGCTACAATAGCATTTCATTGTGAAAATTAAGGCCTAGTCCTTGTTGATATACGTACTAATTTTACCTCCCATTACTTCCTGTTTAGGACACAGCTGGTCAAGAAAGATTTCATGCTCTAGGTCCAATATATTATAGGGACAGGTAGATACCAGTACTCTTGGAACTAATAATTAATTTTTTCCTCAACTGAACGTGATTTTTTCTCTTTTATAGTAATGGTGCTATATTAGTATATGATATTACAGATGAAGATTCCTTTCAAAAAGTAAGGATGTGCAGAAGACAGACATTTTAGGAAAGATAACAGCAAATTGCTTTGAATGTAATTTAATCCCTGTCTCAAATTTGTTTGTCTCTCTGGCAATAATCATGAATTTTTTATTCAAAGGTTAAAAGCTGGGTAAAAGAGCTACGGAAAATACTAGGAGATGATATTTGTCTCTGTATAGTAGGTAGGTTTATGACTTTATGATCTCTACCATTCTTAGTTACTGTACATTTTTTGTATACCAGCTTATAAGAAGCACTTGTAATTTCAATTTTTGTGCAGTTATACTGTCAGTATCTCTAAATGGTTTCATTCTGTTTAGGAAATAAAATTGATCTTGAAAAGGACAGGCATGTTGATGGAGCTGAAGCAGAAGTGTAAGTACCTGCTAACTATTTATTCATATTCATTTATTTATTTAAAGATTTCTGTTCCTGGAAATCTTTATGGACCAATTAAGGTCTCTGTGTTCAGGGCTGAGGGCAATGTATTCCCAGTACAAACTGACCATGTTTGGTAAATATCTTTAACTTATTTACTTTTTCCCAGAATACTAATTTAACTTAACTTTAAGAAGTCTGTACTTACTGTACTTACTTAGCTTCTGATATGTATTGTTCATTATAGTGTATTGTGATTTTCTAGGATTTATACAGACCGTATGAAAATAAATAGGTTTTCCCCTATTTTTAGGTATGCTAAATCAGTGGGTGCAAAGCACTTACTTGCATCTGCAAAATTAAACAGAGGAGTTGATGAATTGTTCTTAGAGTTGTCAAAAAGTAAGTCAGATTATTTTGGTTATTGCCAACTAGCTGAATCTGTCCAACCACAACTATCCAGGGGGGGGGGGGGGGGCATGTGGGTTAAGGTGGCTCCATACAGTTTCTTGAATAGTGGAAAACACATGTTTCAGACCAAAAATCTTGTATATTGATATTTTGTTAGATGAATGAAACTAAGTGTCATGTATAGAACAATATTTTGAGAATCAGAAACTGTGAAGAGAAAGTGCATAACTATGGTTGCTATGGTAATAATGACGTTTCAAAATGGTCACTAATTCGCGTTTAAACTAGTTTAATTCAACTAACGTCGGTGACCCTCAACTTTTATTTTGTTAAAAAATTTCTTCTAGTATGAGTAATCAATAGGCCAATTAAAAAAAATATTCTGTAGATGCAAAAAAATTTTTGATAAATTTTGGATCTATAGAATCTTTTTTAAATTAGCATATTTATTACCCATACAAGAGGGAAACGTTTAACACAATAAAAAACGGGGGTCACGACGTTGTTTTCAAATTAAACTAGTTTAAACGCGAATTAGCGGCCATTTTGAAACGTCATTATTGCCATAGAAACCACAGTTACGCACTTTTTCGTTACAGTTTCTGATTTTCGAAATGTTGTTCTATACAAGACAGTTAGTTTCATTCTTCTAACAAAATATAAATGTACAAGATTTTGGGTCTGAAACATATCTTTTCCACTTTTCAGTAAACTGTATGGAGCCACCTTAAGCTCTGCATGGGCAGGTATTTGAGTGTAAAGTATTCAAATGCGTCATGTGGACTATGAACTCGCTGAATCTGCAGGGAAAAGTCAAGTGTTGATCGATGACTTTGTTGTTTCAGATATGGTGGCAATAGAAGACTTGTCGACAGGAAGTAATGGCCAAACAAGATCAGGGGGGACATCAGGAAGAAAAAGAGGAGTTGAAATAATTGATGAACAGCCAGCAGGACAACCAAAAAAGGGTTGTTGTTAAATTGTTAAGTGTATTGGTAGGATTCTTAGATAATTAATAACCATTGACCATAACTTGTAATATAGATACTCAAATGCACAAAATTTGAATCAAGTGATCAAAAATGCTTTCTATAGAGTACCATGAAATTTTAATCAGGCACTGTCAGGGAAACCAGACAGGCTATAATCCTAACCAAAAATTCTTTGGACACCCAAATACATTACCAGGCAGCATCCTCCCACCCATCAATGTTCATGTTGCATGCAGAAACATGCATGAGTGAATTTATGAATGTGTGTTCAACATTGGGGGGACGATTGTTGTGAACGAGAAAATTTTGTCAAAAAAGGTAGGTGTCCCAAGACATTTGGCCAGGATGGTAGGTTGGTTGGCTAATAATACAGTATTAATTGGATGGTTAATTGGGTTACCATATTGATAATAAGAGCAAGTGAACACACAAAATTTAAATCAGCTTGCCATGGCCTGGCCCCAGCCTGTTGTCCATGAGTCTGGTTAATTCTGATTGTGTTCTTGTGCTGCAAGGATGATGTCTTTGAGAATACGTAAAGAATACAGTATGACCAAGACTGAAGAGAACATCAGGGTCCGAATTAGCGCTCCAAAACAGCTTCGCATTTTTCTTAGTGTCACAATGTAGCGTAAGTGCGTAACGTCTTACAACGTAGCGTAACGTCTTACAAAGCGTTACGTCTTACAACTTAAGCCCGTTTTCCACTTCAATCGTACCGAAACGTAGCGTATTTCTTTGTTTCGTGAGCACTAGAGCAAAACTAATGACTTTGACACAAAAGAAAACGCTACGTTACGGTTGAAGTGGAAAACGGCCTTTAGTGTAGCGTCTTACAGCATTGCGTATAGCGCCTTACAACATTGCGTATAGCGCCTTACAACATTGCGTAGCGTCTTACAACGTTGCGTAACGTCTTACAACGTAGTGTATAAATGTCTGACAACGTAGCGTAACATCATTACCGTAAGTCCTATAATTGACGTTTACATCACTTAGGCCTAAAAAAAAAAATCCTGTGGTTCCTATTTCATGTCCTCAAAAAAGTAGGGTAGGTAGGTCGGAAAAAAGTTTTTTTTTTGAGAAAAATTTTATGTTTGAAATTGGTAATTGCGATCGATTGGTCATTGTCGCAACACCAAACATTTGAAGAAGCAGCTAAATATTTAACAGTTCATTGTAGAACTGTCACTTTTCTTAATATGTATTAAATAATGTACTCATTAAACAGGACTATTAAACAACTATTAAAAGAGATTTAACATAACACCATTTTAAAGTAACTTCTCACAGTAAATGTTAATAATATTAAACAATATTAAAGTGTTCAAAAGTGTCTAGTACATGTATTTTTGTAATACAGTATTATGTGAACAGAATGTTAATCAATTAACAATGTAACAATTCAACTAGTTGCATTTTTTCCATAAGGCCGCTGGCAAACTGTGGTATGTCCAGCCTCATTGCACACTGAGCACATTGGAAGAACTGTCTTATACTTCTTCTTAAGCTCTTGGTCCACTGTTGCATCTGCTCCACCACAAACACAGCAGACATCTTTTCTTCCAACATCTGAGCCATAGTAGGAATTCTCAATGAAAGACTCTTTAATGTCATTATATCCTTGGTACTTGTCAAACACAGGTGGGATCTCAGTTACATCTTTTTTCCTTGAAGCTGCATCATTTATGACCATGTGTTGATTGGTGATATACCATAGACAATTGCATACAACCTTGATATTAAAGGTTTAAAAAAGTTGAAATAACTATTTTGAATTTTATCTCTTTAAATCTACAGTATTAAACAACAACATGAATCAGTCTCTCTGTATGACACAATAATGATGGTACTGACCTGTATGATGTAACTGCCTTCGCTTTCTTTGGTCGATATCGGAAATTTGCATCCTTCTGATTCGTGTTCTGCCAACAAGTCATTGTACATCTCATCTTTTCGGGACAGACCAGTTTTCATGCCTGAACTAAAAACAATGCCTTTGAAAGTTAATTTTGCACAGCAATGAATTTAAGTGAAACAAAACACAAGAAAATCCTGGTTTAATATATAGCTGTTATATTGAAAAAACAAATCTAAACTATTCAACTTAATCATTTTGCTGGCAATTTGTATGAATATTAATTATGTTATACTTTTAATATGCCAATAATATGGCTCCAAACGGCCAAACAAAAAGCCTTGAAATGGGCCACGAAATACAGAAATTAATTTACCTGGAAATTTCCTTTTCTGTGGCATACCGCGTTCTCTGGCCATCAGCACTGTAAAGGCGTTTCTTTGCTCTGAAATATTATCTTCTTCTGCACTTTCTTGTTGCTCACCAGTACAAGATATCTTCAAATATTTTATTTTGAAAGAAATAAGCGACTGAAGTGTCAAATCGTCACTTAATTCAAATGGAAACGATGTCCAGCGCAAGTGTTCTTCCTGTGTCGTTTCAAACTTGCAATCACTTGTGGGAATTCCGTGATATTCGACAAGTAACTCGTGGAATGTTTTGTGATGAGGCACTGAAGCGAAAAATCTTTTTTGTGTCATATTATGCAAACAAGGTTCGACAATAACTGTCACAACAGACGCCATTTTGGCGTCAGGTTGACCCGCAACCACCCAAAAAAAATAGGGTCGGAAGGTAAATTTAGGGTCGGTCGGGAAACCGGAACCACAGGATTTTTTTTTTTAGGCCTTACTGGATGCGACCGTCCACGGTGAACTTAGTTACTTAAAATCAGCTTCGCAATCCTCAGAAAAATCACTTCGCAGATTTTCGAAATCGCTTCGCAGTTTGCGATTTGCGAAGCGCTAATTCGGACCTTGAACATGAGACCAAAACAGTGTGATGCATGTCACTTGTAACCTGTCCTGCCACTTTATTGATGGAAGCATAACATTTTCCAAAGAGAATTTGGTGAGGTCTTAAGCTACGGATACACGGGCAATATGTTGCTCGCGACGGTAACGCAATGGCAATAAAATCGTTGCGTTGCCGTCGCGAGGACGAAATTGCGCGTCTATCAATGGTATTCAATGTTCAATGGTATTGAACTTTCGGCAACGATTGCGGGAGTCGTTGCGTTGTCGTCGCGAGACATATTGAACTTTCGGCAACGATTGCGGGAGTCGTTGCGTTGTCGTCGCGAGACATGATAGACGCGCAATTTCGTCCTCGCGACGGCAACGCAACGATTTTATTGCCATTGCGTTACCGTCGCGAGCAACATATTGCCCGTGTATCCGTAGCTTAACATCTTCAGTTTTTGGGGCACACAATCACTATTCAGATTCAATCTTATTGTTATGAGTCTTAATAGTAACTTCATAATCCACTGTTCAAATAAGATGGCAAACAAGATGGCTGTATGCTTGACCATGATGCATGCTTTGAGTTTGACATAACATGAATTCAGTCTTTAACATCTTCCTTCTTGTCTATTTTGGTGTCCTTGCAATACCATTTCCTGATTTTTTTCATGCAAGATATGGTGTTTTCTGTATGCAAAGGGTTGGAAATGATACCAATAAATACATGTACGTGTATTAGAATTACAGAAATCACAAGTTCCTAAATCCATATGCCAAGTTGCAATGCATTACAAGTGCATTCTTGTCTACACAAGATTTTCACACAGATTTCAGTTTTCTGAATTGCCAGAGCAGGAACCACCAGTGAAAATCTAAACAAAGTACAGTAGCAATCATTCTATTAAATTGAAGAAAAGTTGCTGGACCTTATGTCAGCCATAACCTAGAGGCTTGTAATGTATATTAACTGAGAACATTGATTAAGTCCTGCAAAATGACTCACTTTCTTCAGAAAACTTGAACTTATTTGCATCTTCCTTTTGTTACCAGGATTGATTGTCTTTGTTTTCTCTCTTGTGTCTTCATTTGAGAATTTTGCTAATTTGATTGGCTGTGAAAGAGACCAAACTGTTACAAAAATGGACTGTACATTTTTAAACATGACAAAAATGTATATAGTCAATGGTGGTGTACTCACAGAAATTAGATGAAGTATGTGTAGTACTGGAATATTTTATGAGTCTAACTCTATTTCAGAATGGTCTACAGTGCTTACTTTTACATTGTCTGCCTCGGGGTTTTTTTTCCGTTTTCTCTTGTCCATAGCTTGAAAAGCTTTCTTTTTGTCAACATTTTCCAAATAAAAGTTTGCCTCCCGTTTTGCTTGTGAGATTTCTGTTCGCATTCTCTGTTCCCGTACAGCCTTTTGATAAGCTAAAGAAAGTAACAGAATAAGACATTTTTCCATCTAATGCCCCTCTTGTTCCATAACTTGTCTCTGCAAAGGATGTTTAAAACCCTGATGGTTTAAAATTACCTATCTTTTCACTCAAATGAGACCATTTAAATTTTGATAAATACTTTATATTCCAGATATCATCGTGGTAGTAGTTTCTTTTCTTTCCACCTATGAAAACAAAGATGGGTTATTCAAAGTCCCTAACATCTTTTATTTCAAGCAATTTATTTAGCTTTTCATTAGTACTATACTTGCTACTATGGTGTAGTGAAAGCTTAATACAGCATGCAAGAGAACAGGCAAGTTAATTGGTGAACCCTAACCCACCACCTAATGAGTTTTCTAACCCTCCCACCTCGATTCCCTTGATGTTATCCAGTTAATGTGACTGCTGATCAACAAGATTTCATGCTCATCCTCGATCATCGCCCGGGTTATAGCAAATCCCTACGAAATGTGGAGAGAGTACTGGAACCAACCCCAAAACAACAAAGATCCTAACCCCCCGTCTAACAAGTTTTCTAAGGGTTACGGGGGTTAGGATCTTTGCAATCTCGTACCCAGACCCAAGCATCCCCGGCATTTCCTGTGCAGCCCTGGGATCGAAATTAAGGCAAACTCTGTCCCAGTCCTCTCTCCTTTTGGGGATCTGCTCATAACCTTGAATGGATGATTGGGTGGGGGCACATGCCACACCACACCAACAAACCAGTCGCTTAATATTTTGTATCAATACTAACCAACAATTGTGTTATTTAATGACAGTGCTACAGCTTTTGCAATACTTTTATCCCTAAATTCAAGCCATCCCTCAGTAAAACACTTTCCTTTATTTCCACCGTGTTTCCTACGACGTTTACGAGATAGTGGGTCTGAAAATGTTTGGGAATAGCGTTAATGCATATCAAAAACTTGAAAAAGTTAAAAGTATAATTAGACTATGAAATAACTTTACCTTCTGGTTGCAAAAACAGCCTTCCGACCTCCCCATATTGTGAAAATATATACCTTACTTTAACTGGCTTCATGAACGGTGGCAAACGACTAAAATATACAACACCAGGCTTTTTCATTTCACTTTGTTGATTTTCTATTTGGGACGCCATGTTGTTTTCACACGTACTACTTCCAGTCTCCCCTCCTGTAATATGGACACACGTGTGTTTTCCAAGATGGCGGACGAAACCGAAGGTAATATTACTAGTAATATATCTTGTTTCCTTTTCAATTTTACAAGGGATTTAAGGGCATGTTGTAAAACATGGACTGGACTGGACTGGACTGATAAAACATGGACTGGTAAAAGTACCTAAAACATGGACTGATAAAACATGGACTGATAAAAACATGGACTGATAAAACATGGACTGGTAAAACATGGAGTGTTAGGATCTTTGTTGTTTTGGGGTTAGCGATTATTTGTTAATGTATAGACATCATATATGAGATGTCTACATTAACAAATAATCGCTAACCCCAAAACAACAAAGATCCTAACCCTCCATGTTTTATCAGTCCATGTTTTATCAGTCCATGTTTTATCAGTCCATGTTTTATCAGTCCAGTCCAGTCCATGTTTTATCAGTCCATGTTTTACAACATGCCGGAATTAAGAAGTTGAATTGCTAGGACAGTGTTTGGATTTTGATAATGTATCATTAATGGCAAAATTAAGTGATATTGGCCATGATTGTAGTGTCTAGATGTCAAATGCGAGGTCATACTGATACTCATACAGGTATGGGTGTTTTGAAATTTGAACAGAATTATATTGATCCGTTTCTTAAAGATAAAATGGACGAAGAGGTGTGTTGTGATGCTAATGATGAAGATGGTATGGATGCTGCCAACGACCATGATGTACCAGGTACAGTTTTATGCCAACATAGAAAAATAATACAGGGACAGCTTGTGACACAGGAAAAAACTGTAAAAAAACATTAATGGGTTTTTCAATGGTAAATGGCCAGTTCCCATTCAAAAACCATTAATGGGAAATCCGAACTGTTCCCATTAATGGTTTTCATGTGAAACCATTAATGGTGGTAAAACCCATCAATGGTATTTTGAACAATACCATTTATGGTTTTTTTTTGAAAATCCATGAATGTATTTCTATTTACATTCATGTATTTCTTTGAAAAACCATGAATGTATTTCTATTTACATTCATGTATTTCTTTGCTGAAAAACCATGAATGTATTTCTATTTACATTCATGTATTTCCTTGCCGAAAAACCACGAATGTATTTCTATTTACATTCATGTATTTCTTTGAAAAACCACGAATGTATTTCTATTTACATTCATGTATTTCTTTGAAAAACCACGAATGTTTTTTTATTTATATTCATGTATTTCTTTGAAAATCCATGAATGTATTTCTATTTACATTCATGTATTTCTTTGAAAAACCACGAATGTTTCGATCTCCATTCATGGTATTCCTTGAAAATCCAAGAATGTATTTCTATTTACATTCATGTATTACTTTGAAAAACCATGAATGTTTCAATGGTAAATGGCCAATTCCCATTCAAAAAACCATTAATGGGAAATCCGAACTGTTCCCATTAATGGGTTTTCATGTGAAACCATTAATAGTGGTAAAACCCATCAATGGTATTTTGAACAATACCATTTGTGTGTTTTTTTGAAAATCCATGAATGTATTTTTATTTACATTCATGTATTTCCTTGAAAATCCATGAATGCATTTCTATTTACATTCATGTATTTCTTTGAAAAACCATGAATGTTTCGATCTTCATTCGTGGTTTTACTTGAAAAACCATGAATGCATTTCTATAATTTACATTCATGTATTTCTTTGAAAAACCATGAATGTTTCGATCTCCATTCGTGGTTTTCCTTGAAAAACCATGAATGCATTTCTATTTACATTCATGTATTTCTTTGAAAAACCATGAATGTTTCGATCTTCATTCGTGGTTTTACTTGAAAAACCATGAATGCATTTCTATTTACATTCATGTATTTCCTTAAAAAACCATGAATGCATTTCTATTTACATTCATGTATTTCTTTGAAAAACCATGAATGTTTCGATCTCCAATCGTGGTTTTCATTGAAAAACCATGAATGTATTTCTATTTACATTTATGTATTTATTCGACAAAGCGTGAATGATACAGCTGATGAGTTAAATTTAAGCATCTTCTAGTAATCTTCTAATAATCTATCACAATTACACATTTATACTCGCTTTAAAGTGTTTGAAACGAAAATAATTAGGTTTTAGGTATTTAATTTCGTATCTCATGTCGTTCTTGAGATATTTAGACATTTGTGATATTATGTAAATAAGTAACCACCGATGTCACGAGGTTTTTACACGTTTTTAGAAAATCAGGTGTATATCTTTGAGATTATTTGACAAAATCACTTGAAACTTTGCACATTACTGTGGGAACGCAGTAGAAAACCCATAAGTCACAAATTCCAAGTTATTCGCGTTATTTATTCACTCGATTGGAGTCAAACCTCTCGCACAACAACTCAATTCACAAGCTCAAAATTCCCAATAATATATCGCCTTAATTACTTGATTCTACTGTCACGCAAAATCTTATCTCACTCAAAACTCTTAGCTCTCTCTTTCTTCATTGGTTAATATCCTACAACTAATTTGTTTCATCTATGAGCGAATAGTCTAAACAGATGCACAGATGATGTCAGAACGTGGTAACAACAAAAAAGTGGCCCACAAGATTATAGTTGAGTGGGTCACTGATGTTCTTACCACGTTCTGTTTGTTTTCTACAATAAAAATTGAAAACAAACCATTCAAAAGGCTTATTCATTAGCTCTTTGGCGATTTCTGGGGCATGGAAAACATAAAAGCAGTCATCTGATGTGATTTAACTTGAGCTGACGTGATTTAACTTGAGCTGACGTGATCCGTGCAGATCGTGGCCAAAATAGCGATGCCAAATTAATTTACTATATTTCTAATTACCTGATTTTCTGAAACGTTTTTCATGACGTCGGTGGTTACTCAGAAAGATGTGAGATATGAAAGAGTTCTACATTACCATCCCTCGTTATTTTAGGAGTTCGTTTAAATACCTAAAACTTAATTTTCGTTTCATAAACACTAAGCTATGTAAGTCTTGTATATATATTTGACAATTTGCAGAATGCAGAATGCAGAACGCGACTACAGTATATTAGGAGCACGTTGTCACCAATAAATACGTTGTCACCAATGAATGTTGTACCCAATAAGTTATTGGATTGTAAGCAACCCTGAAAACAACAAAGATCCTAACCCTAACCCCCCGCCTAATGAGTTTTCTAACCTTACGTTCTGCATTCTGCAAATTACCCACGCCCACAAGAAATTGAATTATTATAATCATGTTCGGTGGGTTTCGATGTATATTAAAATAACAGGTTGCTAATTTGTTTGCTCTGACAAAAGCCATAATCAAGATATGTTTAAAATAAAGCTGTGTATATACATAAGTTGGGCTAACAGATGATAAAAGTAGTTGTCTACAACAATACTAATACAGAGTAAAATTGCAGTTATTGATTTTTAAATTTGCGGCATGTCCCATCAATTGTCGACGAGCAAAACGACTAAACACATTAGTTTTCTACAATTGTCTTTTTCCAGTATACAATTTAACCAAATTAATACACGATACGTATAAGATAAGACCTTACTTTACGTTGTACATAGATTCATTCTTCTGTGTAGCCTGTAGGTCATTTGATATTTTTTGCTTTATCACGTTTCATCGAACGGCGACGCTTCTGAAAATTTTATGCTCCGACCAAGAAACCTCGCCGGAAACATCGTCCAACTTTTCAGCCTCTTCTGCCATGAAGCGTCTTTAACTTAATTTGGTCGCCAACCAGTTGTAAATCACATGCTTTCAGCTGCTCCTGCGACCATTTGATAAATAATAGGACTGTCTCTCCATCAATCTGTCACTGGCATATTCGTGGACATATTTACACACATACATCATGAAACCAAACAGAATATGTCCATTAAAAAGGAAACAAACGTTGAAACAATGAAGGAATAAAAGTTGAAAATGAAACGGAGTTATAAAGTAACTCAAAACTGAATAATAACAGTATTAGAAAATGAAAAATATCGCTATACTATTTTCGCGCCTTTTTTAGTGGCTATTTTACATTAATGATTTCACATTCACATTAATGTTTTTCATGGAATTACCATTAATGAAAGCTAAAATCACATGAATGGAAAATTGGTTACCATTTTACATTAATGATTTCACATTCACATTAATGTTTTTCATGGAATTACCATTAATGAAAATTAAAATCACATGAATGGTAAAATTGGTTGCCATTTTACATTAATGATTTCACATTCACATTAATGTTTTTCATGGAATTACCATTAATGAAAGTTAGAATCACATGAATGGTAAAATTGGTCGCCATTTTACATTAATGATTTCACATTCACATTAATGTTTTTCATGGAATTACCATTAATGAAAGCTAAAATCACATGAATGGAAAATTGGTTACCATTTTACATTAATGATTTCACATTCACATTAATGTTTTTCATGGAATTACCATTAATGAAAATTAAAATCACATGAATGGTAAAATTGGTTGCCATTTTACATTAATGATTTCACATTCACATTAATGTTTTTCATGGAATTACCATTAATGAAAATTAAAATCACATGAATGGTAAAATTGGTCGCCATTTTACATTAATGATTTCACATTCACATTAATGTTTTTCATGGAATTACCATTAATGAAAGCTAAAATCACATGAATGGAAAATTGGTTACCATTTTACATTAATGATTTCACATTCACATTAATGTTTTTCATGGAATTTCCATTAATGAAAGTTAAAATCACATGAATGGTAATTACATAAGATACTAATTCCCATTAATGTGTTTTTTAACAATGGTAAATCAGCAAAACCCATACAAAATCATTAATGTTATTTTACAGTTTTTTCCTGTGTGAGTTGTGACTTTATTTGAAATTATAGTGCCACTTGGCTGAGTGCTGTTGAATGATGTGTTAGTTGTCAATTGCATATTACCGTATGATTTTAACTAAAAGCCTAACTATACCAATCCTGATGAACTGTTTTAAATTAACTGTAAAAACTATTAAAATTACACCAACCAGCAGAGTTTTTTTATATGATTCCCACAGGTCGCTTGCCAGGGTGCATCCCATGTACTCCATGCTGGAGATTTCCAGCATGGCTTGCGAAAATGGTTGGTGTGTCGGTGTAAGATCGTCAAAATATAAGTGCTTGGCGTGACGGCGTGTGTGCCGAAAAGTTATTGGTATATTGCCAATTGACTTTTCTGCTTCATGTTGTTACTTGTTTAGGTATATCAAGATTGCATTCAACCTTGTCCTCAGGGTCATGTGTGTGTGGAAATTAAGCCACAAGAAGGCATGTTATTTCCTCAGTTTTCAAATGCCTAAAATTGCGCAATCTCGGCATGACTATCACTCTCCCCAGACCCCATTTTTTATATGTGTAATCTTGGCATGGCATTCGGAAGTAGTGACACTACGATCAAATTTTTACCTATCGATATTTTTACGTATTTATAAAGCAGAGCTGCTAAATATTACTCGGTCGAAACCGTTTTGCGATTAGACGATGGCAAGTATTATTTTTCTGACTCCGAATCTGGAGTTGTTATGTCCGCCATTAATCGTTCATGTTCTTGACCAGCGTAACGAACTGACGTCAGATTCTCAACGCGAAAACTCCACATGGCTAATTCTTCAAGTAAATCAAAGTCATTTATTCAAATTCTTCATCTGAAAGGCTGAACATTTCATCTACTTCTCGAAGAAAACAAGTAACCTCGACTGAAATTCAATCGTAGCATTGAGAATCTGACGTCATAAACAATATTACCTTTTGAAATTGCGGGCTCACTTGGAACACGTTTTTAGCAATGGTGGCCAAAATAATAGTGATTTCAGAGCTCAAAATAACTTTAAAATACCATCATTTTTTAGTTTTTTTTTACATCGATGATCACTTTCGACCCTGAAATACTATTCTATGCTAAAGAAAATCTAAAAGACGGGGACGAATTTTCAGCGCAGTGCCACTTTAAGCGTATCTCTGGCATAGAGTTTACATGGAATGCACCCTGGGTAGCTTGCAGTGTGTTTTCAGATTTGTTGATCTATTCGGCCACCTTTGAAATTCAATATGAACGTTCCTTGGTCTCTAGGAAGCTCTTCCACCTCTGGTGTCGCACATGAAAAAGGCTCTTCAAGTAAGATGAATGGGAAGAGTAAAAAGAAGAAAAAGAAGAGGAAAAAAAATAAAAATATGTCTAAAGAAGGCAATAAAAGTGAAAGTGCTGTTGATGGAAATGCTAGCTCTGAGCCAAAAGAATCAGAGGTTTGCCATTTGTATAAAATATCACCTGTTTTATAAATAGAGAATATTACATGATAGTGTATATACAGTAATATGTGCAATATCTCTCGATATCCTCATGACTGCATAATATGCACCAGGATAAAAAATTGGCCAAATTATAATCCTTAACTTAGTACTTAATAGAACTTACAAAAGCAACTTACAGGGAGGTCCATGTAAATTTCCAATTTACAATGTCCATGTAAATTTCATAGGACCTAGGTATTATAGCTATCATATGATTCATAGATACAGTATATGATTCATAGGTATTTATAGGTATAAAAAAAATTTCCAGCCCCACCACCAGCTTGGCCCATGCCGGGGGATGCAGGGTTCGAATTAACTATTTAAAAGTGAATAGCGAATTTCCGTCCTAGTTTTTGGCGCGATGTATAATATTTGTATGGCATTATAAAGCATTTCGTCTGAACCTGGCACCTCAATTGCAAAACAGTTGCTTAAAATAAAATTTGAAGTTCTTTTGTTAGCGGATACGGTACGCCCAAATTCATATTTAGAGTAAATAACTTACGCAAAGACAAACAAATAATATGCTTTATTAACTACAGACATTTATATCTTCATATTAAGAATTGAGTCAAGAGATGCACAGTCGCACAGAGCAAGCACAAAGTTCTCGCATGCGATTTCTTTTATTAAGTGCTGTTCGGTTTGTGTAGAAATTATTAAACAGAATTTGTGAAAGATATTTACAAGCGCTACGAGTCTTCTTTGATTACGAAGCATTTCCGTTTGATCTAACATGAAGTCTTAGCCATCATTAAAGTCGTTCTCAGGGCCTTACGAGTTTTGCGCCGCGGCAGAAAATCGTCAAAATCCAGCCACAAAAGTCGCCAAATATGACTTTTTAAATGTCATATATTATGCCTTCAATCTCAATAAAAATGGTTGAAACTTGTGTGGTGTATTTTTGTATCCTTTAGCTATCTATAGGCTAGTTTTGAATTTGGGGATTTCGGCGAGATGAAATTCAGTTACGCTTTTTAATACAACTGAAAAAAATTATGAATAGTGATTTTTCGTTTGACTGAATAGCGAATTCTTAAAAGTGAATAGCGATTCACTATTCCCCTAATTCGAACCTGGGGGGGATGTGACCCCTGCCGTAGCTCCCTCAGTGGCACTCCACCCTGCCTCGGTCGTGGCCCATGCCGCAGGCCTGATCTCACTTCGCTCGCTCAGCACCCCCCTACCAGATCAAGCTGGAATCCATCACTGCCTTAACTGTAATATCCCTAGTGCACAGGATTTGATCATCCAGGTGACTGACGTTTCGACAGCCTCAGCTATTGAAAAAATAGTCTTTCTCAAGACTACAACAACCAGGATGATCAAGTTCACACTTCTAATGATACATCTGGGTACATAGCTAAATTTTAGTTAAACTATTGCAATGATATGATAGTGCTATATAAATTATTATGTATTTCACATTGGTATTATGTGTGCTTTAGTAATCCCATTTTCTGCATTCATTTTAGGTTTATCTTCCTGGTGATCCTATGGAAGAAGGAGAAGAATTAACGTTTGACAGTTCAGCTTACAAGATGTACCATGTTGTATGTAATATATTAGGGAATTTAAGATGCTATGGTAATAGCGGTTAGTGGTAGTTAAAAAGCAATATGAATTTTGCATACTGCATAACATTATTCTCAAATGAATCAATTTCTTTCAGGCCCAGACCGGTGCACCCTGCTTGAGTTTTGATATCCTTTCTGACGAACTGGGGGAAAACAGAACAGAAGTAAATAGGCATTGATATCATGATATATAAACTAAAAATTTATATTCCAATGACAACATTGCACCTCTGTGATCAATTGATATTTCCAGTAACTTTTTCATCCATTTCAGTTCCCTATGACAGTGTATGTTGTGGCGGGAACTCAGTCAGAACCCAGGAAACAAAACCATCTGATTATCATGAAAATGTCAGACCTTCAAGAGATGGAAGATGAAGATTGTAAGACATCATCTGTTTTGTTTTTGTCAAATTGTTTCTTCAAATTGTTTCAAATTGTTTTTTTAATAATTTTGTTTATCATGTAGAATATCTTTGTCTTTTATAAGAAAGGTTTGAACTTTTTCTTTTTTTAATCCCTATGAAAGCTGATGACGATGAAATCATAGATGAAGTACCTGATTTATCAATGGAGAAAATAAATCATGATGGTCCCATAAACCGTGTTCGAGTAAGTTTGGGTTAAAGTAATTTAACGACAGTTACTTTACTAAGTACCTACAGTTAGTAATGAGTAAGATGTTTGTTGATGTTCTGTTGTTGAGTCAGTTGTAGAGCAACAACAAAACAACAACAACAGACGTTTTACGGCCGTTTTCCCCGCTTACGCAGGGGTTGGCCGGTGGTTCTCCACGACAGTTTCCTCCACTTTCCACGATCATGTGCATCTTCCCTCTTCAGCCCACTCTCTCTCATATCCCTCTCCACTACCTGGCTCCATGTCATCCTTGGCCTTCCTCTTCCTCTTGCACCATCAACCTCAAGCGACATACACCTCTTCACCCAGTCACCATCATCTTTCCTGTGCACATGTCCCAGCCACCTTAATCGGCTCCTCTTTACCACGTCAGACACCGATTCAATGCCCATTCTTTCCCTCAGCTCCTTACTAGACACTCTATAGTTGTAGAGCTATGATGATTAAACAAAGCTGAAGCTGCTGTCTAAAGGCACATGTGTGGCTTGTTCTACATGATCTGAGCTCAGTGTAGACCTCAACAGTTGGCAGTTGTAAACACCTTTTTGGTCAAAACTCATAAACAAACTGTCGGAATGTGACTGACAAATGGTACATTTTTGTTCTTTAGCATACCCATACTCCTGGTCATCAACTTGTTGCAACGTGGTCAGAGACTGGCAAAGTACACATCTGGGATGTCTCCCAGCAGATCATTAGCTTGGACAATAAAAGTTCAACAAAGAAGAGCAGTGGAGATAACAAGCCATTGTATTCATTTAAGGGCCACCAGGTACACTAAATGAAACACGTTTTCCCACTTCAAAATACAATGCTCCAAAATAGTTTCATGAATTTGCCACTTAAATACAAATAATAGTTTATAAACAAAACAATAAAATTAATGTGGCAGGAGAGAGGAACAGAATTCTCGTCCCAATTGACACCAAACTCCTAGCTGGTATGTACAAATCATAAATTATAAATAAATAAGTAATTGATCAGAGTATAAAATGATGTAAGTTCTACATATTGCCAGGAGAATGGTAGGTTGATAATTTAGATGGTTGCAATGAGGTTACGGTGGAGAAACAGTGAGGTGGCGGTTAGTTTCAGTTGAACCGTTGATCATCCGCGGTGGAACTGCTGCTGCTAACCCACGGTCGATCAGCGGTTGACCCGCCGATCGACCGCGGTTTTCGTTAGGTTACTTCTGACTCTGAGCAGTACTGTACAATACATGTATCTTAATTACATCTTTTGTCATTCAATCATTTATTTCAAACCTTTTCAGAGTATTTAAAATCTTATGAGCACCTTAGTGTATTGGGGAAAGAGGCCACAAGCAGAAAACGTTTGTCACTCTTCTAGTTATCATAAACATTCCTGTAAAATATTTCTAATTTTAATTCATTACAGACAGAGGGGTTTGCAATGGATTGGTCAAGAACCGTTCCTGGAAGGTATACTGCCTGTATCATCATTACAGAACAACTACAATATCCCCCAAACATTCAATATTTTTGTCACACCATATGAATACTTTTATAGACTAGTGACAGGGGACTGTAATAAAAATATTCATTTATGGAACCCAACTGACGATGGTTCCTGGCATGTTGACCAGCGGCCCTATAGCTCTCACACACAGTCAGTAGAAGATCTACAATGGAGTCCAAATGAAGCTACGGTGAGCTCTCGTTATTTTCTTGCCATGTTATACCCTCTGGAAAAGTTCATGGTGGTTGTGAAGACAAACTGAAACAAGATTTTAAGTGCGTATTAGGAAAGGTTAAAGACAACAAATTGCTTTAAAACGTAATTCAGTCCCTATGTCGATGATTATACAAACAGGCATGAAGTCATGGTTAAAAACAAGCTTGTAAACTTAAACTGCACTGAAATGAATACAAACAGACATAAAGTCATGGTTAAAAACAAGCTTGTAAAGTTTAGTTTAGTTCAATAAATTTGCCACAAAATACAATATAGAATACAACGTGACGTCTGAAGGTACAGTATCATCCACAAATAACATGGCTGGGGTTGGGAACAGGACTTAAACTTAAACTGTGACCTCGCAAAACAAAACAGCATTAAAAATAACGAGAAAAGAACATAATTTAGTCTCGATGATTTTAAAGGAAAACTAAAGAAATGACTGTACAAACAGACATAAAGTCATGGTTAAAACTTGAACTGTGACTTCGCAAAACAAAACAGCGTTAAAAATAACAAGAAAAGAACATAATTCAGTTCCTGTCTCGATGATTTTTAGGGAAACACTACAAAAATGAATACAAACAGACATAAAGTCATAGTTAAAAACAAGCTTGTAAACTTAAACTGTGACCTCGCAAAACAAAACAGCGTTAAAAACGACAAGAAAACATGCTTTTTTTCCTTAAGGTTTTTGCGTCTTGTTCGGTCGATCATACAATCAAGATATGGGATATAAGAGCAACTCATTCTAAAGCATGTATGCTTACTACAACTGCTCATGACGCTGATGTCAATGTTATATCCTGGAACAGGTAAAGTAGAAATGGTACGTCACACAGGGCCGGATTAACGTCGCGCGAGGCCCGTGGCAGTTTTTCATTGAGAGGCCCCCGTACCCCCCCCCCCCCCCCCCGTTATGAAAACCTAACTAATTGAATTCAAATACACAAAATTGTTAAATAATCGTTTTCAATTTTATCCGCAAATCATCGCAATTTCGCAGCCAATCTATCTCCACCAGGATTTCTGAATAATTTTCCGTTACGTTAAAACTTGTTTCAAACATCAATGAAACCTTTATATTTTGCTAATTTGGGTGTTTGAACAACCTGAATTAATTGCGACGATTTGTTGGATATAATTGGGTCTTTACAAATACATTTTTAGTATCCAACAACAAACATAACAAAACGTTAACAATTAACATGGCTAAAAATAGCTAACAAAAAGTCATACAAATCAAATGTACATGTAAGAACATTAGCACATGCAAAGCATTGGAGTCTAGGGGGCGAGGCCCCTAAATTCGCGAGGCCCCTAAATGCGCGAGTCCCTTAAATGCGCGAGGCCCCTAAATGTGCGAGGCCCCTAAATTCGCGAGGCACCTAAAATGGGCGTGTCCCAATAGAAAATGGGCGTGTCCCAGTAAAAATGGGCGTGGCCCAGTAAAGCGCGAGGCCCCAAAAGCGCGAGGCCCGTGGCATATGCCGCATCTGGCACGTGGTTAATCCGGCCTTGACGTCACAGCACTATTTTAGAATTCATCATCATCATCTAGCCGGTCGAGCGAGCTCGGACAGTGCAGATGAAATTATTCCAAACCTTTCGATTCTCCATAGCTTTCGCGATCTCATTTTTCCCAAGTCCAGTATCACTTTCAAGTTTGTCAATGTAGGTTGTAGCTGGTCTTCCACGAGAACGTCTGCCATGCGCAGGCTGCCAGAAAAGTAACTCTGATATGACTTCATTTGCTTCTCCAACAGCGCCCGCTAAATCGTAGTTTGCGCTCACGTAATGTCGTTGATAAGGGTTGTATTGTACCATAAAGCTCAGCATTTCGTCATGTGTTGCCTCCAGCTGATGTTCAGTGATGCCCTTAGGCTTAGTAGCCGAGTGTAGCATCCGTCGATTTGCTGCTCAAGCGACTTTGTCATTGTCCAGGTTTCACTTCCATACAGACGTACGTTTTCTTCTGTTGCGCGAAAGAACTTGATCTTGAGATGTCGTGAGAGGTCTGATTTCCAGATGGTATCCATTTTTGTGGGTACCGCGGTCAGCGGTACCCATATAGTCACGGCGTTGAGGTATTTAGGTATTTAGGGGTTCAACATCGAAATTGCAACTGCGCAACTCAGATACTCATTCGGAATTCATCGGAAAATGTCGTCCCATCGATCATCGAAGGTCAATATATTCCTACTCATCTTGTGTATACAAACTACACGGTAGAAAATCTCGAAAAATCTTAACTTGTCGACAAGTTCAACGTACAAAGGTCGTGTCGTTTAAGTTGGCAATGCTCGTGATCTAATTCGTGGTATCTTCTGATCGAGTGCGTTTTAATTTTGGCTAAATAATTCCCTCTTCCTCGTGGCGTGTGTCTTCTGATCGAGTGCGTTTGGCTTGCCGCTTGTGTAGTTTACATTAAAGGTAAGTTGTATCTTTCTCGTTTTCACTTCTTTCCTGTACTAGGTATTTATTTTATCATACATTTATGTGCTTAATAGCTTCGCTCCTCTGAGTAACTACTATGTTGTTTATATTGTCTGTGACTGTTTTTGTTGTATATTTCTTCGTCAAATTCAAATGTTATCCATCTGACAGTTTCAGGTGAGGAGGTCAGTCTAAATTTGGCGACAATGCTGGTATACATATAGCAAATCATCGACCGCTATAATTTTTCCATAAGGTAAACATATTTATGCGGTAATTGGAATGGCTTGAACAATATTTTGTTACATGGGAATTGTTTGTATGGTAATGCATTAAAGTCATTAAAGGTTCTGTAAATAAAGATGTTTTGTTGTTAACTGATGTTCCTGTCATGGTATCAATAAATTAACTCATAGTGAATCATTAACTGGAGAAATTGCATTTACAAATTTATTTTTTGGTTTAGAAACCAACTATGAATATTTAACACTTATTTACTGGGAGTTGGGGTCCCGAGACCATCGATGAAAGCAGTATGTCAAAACATACTGCTTTCCCAAGGTTCCAGTAAATAAGTGCTTTTTTATACCAAGTGTCAAAGAAAAAACAAACATAAAGACATGAAATATTTTATTCTTCAAACATTAAATTAAATAATATTAAGGCAAAAAGAGAGTTCAATCCAAAGGTTGCATTTTCACATGGTATTTCACATGATTTTTTCATTATCATTGACAACATATTGCCCTCTCAGAGCTATTGCAGGGGAAACAGCTAAATTTCGTCATTTTCATGTGATATACTCTCGACCAATGACACTAGAAAAAGGGAACTTTGACACTTGGTATATAACAATGCTTGTTAACAATTGATTGTAACAGTGTTTCAGTGTTCGCAGTGTCAGGAAATACTTTCAAGATATTTGATTCACAGTCAAGTGACCTATATGGAATGCCGTGTTTTTCTGGTAGCTGTGTTTTGCTTACTGTTGAAAGCCTTGAGCATCTAAAATTATTTTTTTTAATTATTTCACCACTGAAAAGTTGTATTCCATTTGAAATAAAATGTCACTTTGGCCAGTATTGATAATAATAAAAATAAAGTCAATGATCAAAGGCTCTCAAGTAATAATTTGTGCCAAGATTACAAACATTAAGATGATTTCAGCATTATAGAATAGTTCCTCTCTGCAGTTATTGTATTAAAGTTTCTGTGAAAAAGTTTTTTGTTGTTGACAGATGTTCCTAACATGGTATTATTTGATGAGAAAACTTATGCCTTAACTTTTGTGAATCATTTACTGGTGAATTATCCATGACATGTAATAATGGAACCTATGTTTGTCTTAAAAGTTCATTTTACAAATTTATCCTCTGCTGATTTGTTAAATCTGCTATTAGCTTACCAACAGCACTGTCTTAGTAATCCACCATGAGAAAATTTCAACACCTGGTTTATTCCCCCATTTACCCCCTAGTCTATAACAAATATTGTGACGTTTGTCCTTGATCAATTTATCAGTACAAGTGTCTATGAAATGAAAATTTACCCCAGCTTTTTATGATTGTATTTGAAAGAACACGTAAAATAATGAAAAATAGCTTTTACATGACTTTCGTATCTTATGTCGTTCTTCAGTTACATTTCATGTAACTTGAGATATGACGTCACAAGATGGACACAGTACTACATCAAAACTCAAAAACAGGCTTATCATTGGATTGGTTTGACTAAACTGGCTCAAACAATACAGACTTACTGAGTCAACAAGACTCAGCATTGAGATTGTTGTTATATTAGGTTCCCATGGTAACAGATTCATTACCAGACCACTTTGTAAAGAAACAAAATGTTGTACCTTTCGTCATTGCAGTTACCTTTTTATTGTTTTAAACAGTATTGTTGCATTGGAAATCATTGAAAAAGGGTGTCAACTTCCTAAAACTGAATAAGTTGCTGTAAACGTGGTTGAAAACAAAGAATTCATATAAAGGAAGAGAGTAATCTGGAAACTCTAACTTACCATAGCAACCACATTAGAACCATGACAATGTTTAGTTTTCTTGATTGAGTAAGTCAGCAAGGTTTGAATCTATTTAGTTGAACCAGTTTGAAGATATGCCTGATTTTCAGTTTTGGTGTAATACTCTGTCCATCTTGTGACGTCATAGTTCAAATTATATAAAGCGTAATAATTCAAGAACGGAATAACATATGAATCTAAAAGCCATTTTGCATTAGTATAAGTGTTCTTTCAAGTACAATCATAAAAACTGGAGTGAATTTTCATTTCATAGACACTTTAAAGGCACCACATGAATATACTGTAATGATAAATAGCCTCTGTGACAATGATCCCATAGTGGGGATAAATGCCCCAGTATAAATGAATAATACTAATATTTCAGTTAGTATCACAGATTTGGATTTTTCTTTCCACAGTTTAGATAACATAGTCTTTTTGTTTCATAAAAAGGGCCTCCCTTTTGGTCACACCCCATGCTCATCACTCCCGGTACCCACATGTTCGCATCGCGGACCTATTTTTTATTGTGCCAACCATGCCTTTGCTTTCTTCACCGTGTAATATTTTTTCTGCTACTGTCAATCCATGAACCAAGGTACTGGAAGCCATCAACATTCTTTAGTTGATCATTATCAATGGTGCAGGTTAACCTTCCATGAATGTTGTAATTTTAGAATTATCCTCTAGGTAACATGAAGATAAATTAAGTATCCTACACGACTGCCAAGAGACGACCCGTGCAGAAAAGTTTACTTGAGCGGGATTTGAACTCGTGAATACCAGTCTGCTACTCTATGAAGATAAATTAAGTATCCTACACGACTGCTAAGAGACGACCCGTGCAGAAAAGTTTACTTGAGCGGGATTTGAACTCGTGAATACCAGTCTGCTACTCTATTAAATATAATCAGGGTTCGTACAGAACTTGAATGTCCTTGTCAAGTACTTGAATTTGGAATAAATATTCAAGAACTTGAAAGTACTTGAATTTGTGAAGAAGTGCTTGAAAGTCCTTGAATCCTTCATAATTTAATTTTTATGACATTTTCTGAAAGAGGGAATTTTGTCAGCATCTGCGCGAGTTCGCTTCCTTGATAACATTCTTCTTTTAAAGTGCCCATGACCCCAAATACGATATTACTGATATATATTCTACGTGAAGTGAAAAGTTGAATGCCAAAATATTTTATGATTTGAGCTTTGCGTTGATGTGTTAGAAAGGTTTGTTTCAACTGAAATTCTAATGATGTGACGTCATTTACGGCATTTGGCGGCTTTCTTTTCTGCTTTCCGTGTGATAGACTGGTTGAGGATTTGAGTGAAAAAGTTGATAAAATATTTATTATAGTGGTGAAGTACATCATCAACGTTTGAGTTAGACTAATTTGCTTTAACAGTAGAATATTGTATCCGAAATGATGCCCTAAATGACGTCACACTCATTAGCATTTCGGACAAATAAACCTTTATAAAACATCAATGCAAAGCTCAAATCATAAAATATTTTCGTATTCAACTATTTACTTCATGTAGAATCTATATTACTAATATCGTATTTGGGGTCAGGGGCACTTTAAAGTAAATGGTTTGAACCTAGGAGTATCACTTGACTCTGAAGATGACCGCCGCTGAGGCCGTCGAAACGTCAGTCACCAACAATAGTCTTTCTCAAGACTGCAACAACCTGGACGATCAACTTCACACATCTAATTCATCTTTTAGGTAGTTTGAAATTCATTGAAGTGACAAGTATAAGTAACAGTTTTCCATTTTTCGTGATTTTCCACTGCATTACAAAGACTCCTTTTCAGTCCTTTGTCCTTGAATTTCCTTATATATGGCCTTGAAAGTTCTTGAAATGTCCTTGAATTTCTCCCTCCCTGGTATAAACTGCTGAAATTGTGGTCTAAAGTTTGGAGAGAAGGCCCTTCGTCAGAGATTTTACTTTCCCTTTACTTTCACTCTCAAACAACCCGTTTATATAGAGACCCGTGGTTCGTTTACCCTTTACCTATAGTTATTATTAATGAGTAAGATGTGTGTGGAAGTTATGTTGTTGAGTTGATGTTAGAGCTATGATGAGAAAAAACAAAGCTGAATCTGCTATCTAATGGCAGTTGTGTGGCTTGTTCTACATGATCTGAGCTCAGTGTAGACCAATGGTGGACACCTCCCTTAATATTAAAGGCGAACGTCAACAGTTGGAACTGACAGATCCTCCACACCTCGCTTTAGCGTTACTTTCATTTATCCCCCCCCCCCCGTACGTAATCCTGGAAATATGACGCTTTCTCGTGATTGGTTAACGACAGGTCCGTATCAGAAGAGTATACGGACATCGCAGGCTAAATCCACCCAAATTATGCCTGACACTCGCCGCCCCCAAGCTATATGACGCAGACAATTTTCTTTTCGAGTGACCAACTGTTTATTCCTGTTGCAGAAATGAACCTCTCTTGCTGTCTGGTGGTGACGATGGCATAATAAAAGTTTGGGATTTAAGACAATTTCAAAAGTGAGTCATTATGTTCTACAGTTGCGATAGAAAATAAAGCGGACTTAATGAGTGCTCTGATTGGTTACTAAGACACGCTACACTGCAAATTAACCAATTATATTGCGTAATTCCACCGGAAGTAATCTTACCCACGAATATAACCCCTCCCTCGAATATAACCCCTCCCCCCAAACAATACCGAGAAAGCAAAGATTAATAATAATACATTCTCGTTCCCAGACCCTACGCGGCCCTCCCCGCATAGGCTCTGGGCCATGCTGCTGATCTGCGTCATTCTCGTTCATGAATAATAATAATGAATTTATTATGTTTTTTTTCACTCGTTTTTGTTTTTGGAGTATGCTGTTTGCCTTCACGCTCAAAACGTTTTTTGATCCCCTGTATTCTCCATTTCTTTTCCAGAGGAGAACCCGTTGCAGTTTTTAAGCACCATACAGCCGCCATAACCTCAGTGGAATGGCTTCCTACGGATGACTCGGCATTCGCAGCGTCCGGCTCCGACAACCAGATTACGCTGTGGGACTTGGCTGTGGAAAAAGACGAAGAAGGAGAGGAGACAGAGAAACCTGTCGATGTTCCACCTCAGTTGTTGTTTATTCACATGGTAAGGAAATTACGCCGCTCGAATTCCGCTGTCGTTTTCGTCAAATAAGGTCGTCGTTTTCGTCAAATAAGGTCGTCGTTTTCGTAAAATAAGGTGCCGTTTTCGTAAAATAAGGTGCTGTTTTCGTTAAATAACGTCGTTTTTGTCAAATAAAGTCGTGAAAACGATACTTTTTGACACACAAATAAAAATAGGTACGCAATGCATACACGCGGATACAGAGAGATAGAGCGAGATATAGAGAGATATAGAGAGATATAGAGTGATATATGGCTTGAAAGCTTAAGATAAACAAGACGCCCGCTAGGCATTCCTTTTCTGTGTGCATGACAGTGAGCAGAAATTCAGAACTCTAACGTGCCCAAGTTATGCTTCCAGCGACATCGTTCGAAATAACGGGGGGGGGGGGGGGGGGGGGGGGGGTCAGCGGTCACTGACCGCTGATTCTCATGATTTGATCGCCAGAAATCAGTCATGACAGGTCAGCATGACCGATCAAATTATTTTGGTCAAATTATTTCTACCAGTGAACTCATTTTCTTTTACCTTGTAAACGTTGTTTATATCATTAATTTATGCAGTAAAGTCAGTAAATGGCTTTAACAGGTGCCGCCTTAAAAAGATTTTAAAAGGCCGCTTAGTTTTATTGGTTAAACAAGGAAATAAGAACTTGAAAATTGTATTTCTGAAAAACGACATTGGATAATGATTGCACATACAATGTCCACAATGAGGAACATTCATTCACCTTAAAGGGTTATGGCAACAAAATGATAATTTCAAATTATAGAAATTTCATTTCTGATTAACAAACAGGCAAAATCCAAGTAAACAAAACTACTCTTGTACAAAACAACAACACTAATTTTGACCAAAGACAATCCTCTCATCAGTTATCTTGTTGACATGTTGTAATATTTTGTCTATAATTAACGGGCAAAGCTAAAAGGGATGACTCAAGTTTTACGAACTAGTGTAATTCCGATCCTAACCCTAAATAAAGACCAGACAAAAACAGAAAGGTCCTTTTGAGTGATCTCTTCTAGCCATTTCAATAATTAACTGGAAGTTGTGACGTCACACCCTGGTAAACCTTAAGCGGAATGCTTTTTCAAATGGTGTGGTTCAATTGATAAAGGAAGACATTTATAAATATCGAGTTTCAAACTTATAAAGACATGAGGATGATGGAGAAAGATAAAAATTTTGCTTTACCCTGGTTGTGACGTCACATGCATATCGAAAATACATCCAAGATGGCGGACAATGATGGATCTAATTGTCACACCAAATTTTATTTTTGCCTCATTGGTTTGTTATTTATTGTCCATACCCTTTAAGGCGGTGTTTCTTGTATTTTTTAAGGGTCAAAAAGATATCAAAGAACTGCACTGGCATCGCCAAATACCTGGAGTTCTTATCAGTACAGCAGAAAATGGACTCAATATATTTAAGACCATCAGTGTGTGAAATAACCTGTAAGAATTGTATAAGACGACAAAGATGACGATTGGGAAAACATTTCATATCCATGAGCTAGTGTCATGTGCTGGGCTCATGGATTGAGATTCATGCAGAGTCATAAATTAACACAAAATCTCCGCTAAAATACTATAGGTTGTTTCTATATTGCCTCATAAAAACAATGGCTGGCAAGATCCGAATAGAGGTTATAAAAGTGTTTCATCAGAGCTGGATTAAGGCGGGGATAGATGGGATGGCAGCTCTAGGCACTTAAAAAATAATGTCTTAGCGAGTAAGCGTACTTTCATAAAAGTCTTGTATCGATTGCAATTGTCGACAGATGTTTACAACACTGATCTGTGAAACATGAAAAAAAGACAGCTTTGTG
Organism: Chrysogorgia sp. JL179-B06; assembly: GCA_035772405.1. Lineage (NCBI taxonomy): Eukaryota > Metazoa > Cnidaria > Anthozoa > Scleralcyonacea > Chrysogorgiidae > Chrysogorgia > Chrysogorgia sp. JL179-B06. The sequence goes on from JAYKKM010000477.1 coordinate 3,212,661, forward strand.
TATATATTATAACGATCTATTTATAGACTATAGGCCGTAATGTCTCCAGGAGGCCCAACACATATCCTTAATCCAGCACTGTGTTTCATTATATAGATACCGATGAAACTTGTAAAGATAAAGATAAAAATGATATATATCTTCACAAGAGAAGATGAAACTGATATCTTCACATGTCAAGATAAACATTATATATCTCCACTGGCACTCGCCTCAATGAAATTTCTTTACATATTATAAGGCGTTCACACAACTCAAACGTTTCGAACGTTTTCGACATTGTGTGAAAACGGAGTCTTTATAAATACTCGCCATAAATTGAACTGCCATAAATATAATTTGTCAATGAATATTTGTCTATAAAGAATAAAAACTCGTTCACATGCATGGAACGAACATCTCAAAAGGTCTTTCTCTGAAGTGAAATTTAAAAATTGACATTAACACTATAGTATATTTAAAAATCACTTGAAAATATGGCGGAAGAAAAGTTCAATTTTAGCACGAGTCACTCTAAAAACATGTACTGTATATACTTCACAATACCCTCACTTGCTTTATGTTATGATTATCAACAAGTGAATATATGAATTCTGACCCTTATAGGCTTCCTTTATCAACCATTAACTCGTATTTGAATTCTGATAATTTTCTCTTTTTTTTGCTATGTTCAGCGAGTGCATCATCCGGATGCTAAATGCTGGAATTAATACAACAATATGTGCGCTATGCGCTATGGCTTTTCCTTTTTCTATATAGAAAGTAATGGCAGTAATTGCATGACCGTCTAACATTCACTTGCTTACTGCGTACATCCGTAGCAGGTAGCGAAAAATGTGGGGACAGAATGATATCTTATCTATATATTATTATGCTAAAATCAAGCTGTTTTAAAACTGTTATATATATAGCTGCAATTGGCGAAACATTTTGGGAGCAGCTGCGCTCCCTTGCGCCATGGGCTGTTATTGTATTGCACTGTTTTATTAAACGCTGCAATTAATACAACAATATCTGCGTTATGACGTTATTTTGGTTTTCCCTTTATCCATAGAAATATAATTGACCGCCTATAGCATGATTCACTTGCTAACTGCATACTGTAATTAAAAACCTCATTTCTTATCAAACCTGCACTCGTTCACTAAATGCTGTAATTTTTACGGAAATATCTGCGCGATGACGCCAGTTACTTGGGTTTTTCCTTTCTTTTCCCACGCAATGACTGACCGCCTAGCAACCTCCATTTATACTTGCTAAATGAATGCTGTATACAGTAATTAAAAACATCATTTCTTATCAAACTTGCACTGCTAAATGCTGCATATAGTTAATACGACTAGTATTTGGCTTAGGGGGTGTTTACATGAAGGAGGGCTAGATCTCTTGGTAGGGCTGACCCTAGTAAGAGGGATGGATTTCACCTCGCGTTTAAATGGAATATTCTAGCCCTTCTAGGAGGGCTGACTTGTTTACCGAGTTGACAATATGGATTTTCCCACGTAACCCGCTGAATCCCATTTTCCCGCACAAGTTTTCAATTTAAAACCTACGTATGAACAAAATGCAGAACTTGTGAAATAAAGAGTTGTCTAAAAATTTTGGGGCGAAGACCAATTTTGTCACGTGCATGTACGGAGCTTTGACTTGCCAGCCCTCCTGGAAAATTTCCAGCTTTCGTAGGCGAGATAGCGAGATCTCGCCTAGGATTCAGTTGCTAAATGCATGTTATGCAATCCCGTTTTAAAATTTCAAATCGCACTTGCTCAATGTTGTAATTAAAGACATCCGAATAGTCCTACCAAACCACGAGCTCGCTAAATGCTTTAGTTAATTCGACAATATATGAGCTCATGCAAACGTGCATCGCGGATGAGTGACTTCCTAGCAGCCATTTAGTCGCTAATTAAAATGTCAAAACCGTAATTGCGACTTTGGTTTCGTCCAATTCGTATTACATGCGTAGTATAAGTGATTCAGCTTAAGGTTATTGGAAGTATCAATATTGGTCATGGAGCTCTGACGGGTATACCTTTGATCTGTTGGCGAAGTTTATTGATCTCACGAATGTTTGTATATATCTAATTATAAATATCAAAGCCCAGCATATTATTTTCATAAAAGCCATTGAGTCGGACCCGAGAGTAAAATCATAATATTTAATAAAGTTCTAACGTTTCGTTGTTATTGTCACAACATCTAAATATTAAAGTAATTGACAGATCTTCAATTTGAAACCTTTAGTCTGAACAATATAGAAATAAGACATGGTGTATTGTAATAATCAGTTGTGAACGAAAATTTGAACTTTTCAACTTCTAATTTCAACTTCTAATCGACAATTTTTGACTTTAATATGAAACGTTTAATATGAAACGTTTTTAAAGTTGAATAAAATGTTGAAGCGCTGTTTTGAATGTTTTCGACATTGTTCATGAATCATGGACATCTTTTTTGAATAATAGAAATATTGCATGTTGAACGAAAGTTTCGACATTGAATGAATTGTTAATTGCAACAATTTTGAAAGAGTTTCGAAAAAAATATTGGATGTTGTAACGGCAGTTTGACAAACGTAGCTTAAACAAGATCAGAAGGTTGCGGGTTCGATTCCCGTCTGAAGCTTGAGTATAGCAAACAATATACTATATTGAAACAACCAAGCTGTAAGTCACATTTAATATATTTTAAACAGCGTTCAATACAGCAAAGTTGAATAAAATCTTGAAGCTGTTTTGAAAGGGTTCTTGAACATCTTTCTGAACGAAACTGTGGTTGATGCAATCATGAAAACGTTAATATAGGCAAGACATGATCATCTATACATAATTATTTTGATATGTCGTTAGCAATTACGCCATAATGTTCACACTTGCCGCATATTAAGGAAAATTTGACTCTTGTAAATATTTGTTTGTTTAATACAGATATCATTTTAGTCACAAAATAAGCCAAAATATTCTCTTTGCACAAATTTCCATCCACTTGTATTTGAGTTGAGAAGTTTTAGTTTGTTAATCGTAATTTAAGGGCTGAGTTGTGTCACAAAAATTTTTCCTCGTGCGAACAAGATCATTTGAATTAACTTTATGTCCTTCTTACAGCCAAACAAAGCCAGTTCTGCTTTGAAATATCATTTTGGGTGTATGTAGTAGCCATGAGAAGAACTTCGTCGTTGAGCTAATCAGTCCGGCTGACAGGCAGGGCCGGATTTACCTATGGGCAAGACTGGGCAGTTGCCCAGGGGCCTCCACAAACAGGGGGCCTCCACATTTTTCATGGGAAAAAATTGTAAGGAAAAATGTATTTGTGAGTGCCTACATGAATGGTAGTATATACAGTTTATAGATCTACTGTTAGCTTATTCAGATTCTTTACACTTGAAACATAGGAACCAGATTCTTATGTAGATTGATCATGATGTTTATACATGTACATTTTTATTCAGATTATTTGTACTTGAAAAATATACTTTATGGGTGACTGTAAATATGTTTTGTCATCATTTTAGTATTCTATGTTTGAGGGGGGAGCCTCCACTACTGAAGGCTGCCCAGGGCCTCCACATATCTAAATCCGGCCCTGCTGTCAGGGCTAGCCCGGCTCATGTAAACAGCCCCTTAGGAAAAGGTAAAAGATTGTTGTTTAAGATGTGTATGGAGTAACACTCGTGACATGAATCCCAAAACACAAGACAAGTGCTATAGGAAAAACAGCTCAAAAAAGTTTTGAGTCTCTGACGTGGATTTAAACAGCAAGCGATATACTTGTACAAATGTTATCCCGGCATTACCTGCACCACTATATATATATATACAGAACTCGTGATTAGGCTCTCGGCAACGGCTTCCGTAGCTCAGTGGTCTGCAGAGCACTGCACTAGCATCGCGGGTTCTATTCCAGCCGGAAGGCCTTGAAGTTGCATTTTTCGCAACTGGTCCCGGTTTGGTCTTAAAATGTATATATTCCAACACTCGAAATTTTCCTTCACTATAAATCCTCAGAACATGTAGTTTAATCGAGTGAAATGCCAAATATTACTTGTGATATACTTGTATATATGTGCAGGTTATCAATATTATGAAAGATCTCGATATATTTAAGGGAAGAAGATAACCTTCTGATTGCCGGTGAGAGGAGGAGAGCCAAGGTTACAATTTGTACTGATTCAATGTGACATGTGTGCACCTAAAATCCATTATTATTTTGTCTTTCAATATATATGTTGCTATACTCTAAATCAAATACCTTGCTTTATTTCCCTTGATTAAATATCAGCATGAATTTAATTGATGTTCACAAGAGACACTTAGATTCGTTTTCGACATGTCAAAGTTCTGTGAAAGTCAATTCATTCCTAACCAGAGATTTGACATGTTTCATAATCATATAAGTGATGTTGAAGAGGATTTTAAAGTAAAAAGGTAAAAAATACTAACTATACGTAAGTATCATTAGGCTTTTAGTGACGTTCTTTATATCACTTATACCAAGTAACATGTATCCTAGCACTAGATAGTTACCTCCGCTTTGCTTTGCTTTAAAAAGCCAATGCTTAACTGTGTGCGTCATGTCAAAGAGTTGTCCGCGTGTTAAAGTAGAGGAGCAAGTTGACTCACTGCATGTGATGATTTGATGTTGCTAACTGTTAATAAAAAATAAATTAGCCGTTTTTACTATTCAACTGGCGAAAGTATCACATGTTTTGTCGAAATAATTATTGAGCAATGTATATAGCATTTTAGGCTTCTACCTTATTTTGCAGATAATTTATTTTCATTGCTGATTGCTTTCGTATAAAAAAGACCATTTTTCAACTGTGGGCGAACGTATAGAACAACTTTTGTACACTTTGTGCGTCACTTGTACACCATCTCGTGATTCTGTGGATAACTACGTTGTAGTTGTGATATATAGTTAATTATTTTGGACAGTTGAATGCCACTGACGCACTTGAAAACCAATTTCACGTCAATACACTGTTCTACTTGCGAAAATACTCATCGTAGGATAACCGATGTTTGATAAGCAGTCCCCACTAATGGAGGCTAATCTAGCCGCTCTTAAACGAAATAAATAATTAATATGACGACGTTGGAGGTGATAATTGTTGCAGGTGCACGAAGGAAAATGTTTTATCATATCGCAAGGGGGCTTACACAGCAGGGGGGAGATTTGAGTATAGGAAATCTTGGAGTATTTTTTCAAATCATTAAGAACAATATAAACTCTGTCTATATATTCTAATCCCCCCATCTTGTTTAGTTCGAGTGGAACACTTAGGCCATGTTTTAAAATCAAAACAAATTGTTTAGCCTTATATGCTTGGACAAGTTCTTTGTTTTGCACTTATGTGTCTACTTGTGATTATTTGTGCTAAATTATGTCGCAGCTGATCCTCCATTCCTTTGTTTTGTTCTTTGGGTCTGACCTTACGCGTGCAGCAAAAATCGTCCCTTATGGTTTATAGCGAAAGTTACGGGTCATGGTCCATTGTGTAACGTTTACTGTTGAGGTACTCTACTGGTCTCAATATGTCTATAGTGCTCAATGGTTAGAGTATCTAGCTCGCTGGTCATCTACTAGTAGTTGAGTACAACCCTACACATGTATGTATATAGTCTTTGCTTTATAATCTGAGTCCATTGTTATAGCATGGTACTGCATGATGGCCATCAGAAAGTTACACGTTGTACATATAATGTCACCTTCATTCTACCATTTTACCCTATGCAGTTCAACGGTCAAAGCATCCCACCCCACTTGTCACCAGAAGGTTGCAGGTTGTACACCTATGTTCCTTTTGTTTCAAGAAACTGCGCGTACTGCCAAAATTCAAACTTTGACTCGCACGACTTCGGAATTATTTAATAATTCATTCTTCGTATATTTCGACAACTGCATCTTTCCTTTGCTCAGATTCTCAAAAAACCTATGGATTTATTTGAAAACCAACTTCCTCGCTACTCTCAATGGCTGCAGGTAAGCATATATGCTCAACTGAAATTCCGCATTATATGCGGCAAAACTCTGAACTGTTGGCTTCCCCCCTGGTAACTATTATCAAGATCATGAATATATATAGCAATTTGTCAGTATTAAAGCAGGTCCTATCTCTTCTTTTTCTTTATTAGTAGCAGCAGGTCTTGGCTGCAAAAAGTCATTTGAATGCTGCGGCACGATAGTTAAATTCAACAGCAATTGGCCGTTCTGGTATTAAATAATTGAGAGAAAAATGAACAATTCTAGTGGTAAGTGTATAAACGAGTTTCCTTTTGCCATACTCATTTTTACTATACTTTTTACTTTCTAGTAGTGTTCTAGATCCGTATTTTAACACGGCTACCGGGCTACGCAGCACACTATACTTTTATAGTACTAGAGATTTCTATTAGAAAGTGAAATGCTGCGAATTCATGTGTTTAGATGTCTAACCCTACCCAGTTGGGGCCCTGCCAAAAATGGAGTGGAAGATTATAATGAAAATTACGGCTTAACAGCGACATTATATACTTGGTGAAGAATCATTAATGTCCTGGGTGGGAGATTGACCTTCCTTCAGTTGACACATATATATAAAAAAGAGCTGATTTACCGATTTGCCAACGTTAACTCGAGGAGGAAGGAATATATATATAGATGTCTAGGTGACCCAAGACATGTATAAGGGCCCTGTCTACCTCTGTTACCCCACTGTTTCTTACACATTATATTGACCTTCCAGAGCCTGCGTGACTGATGTTTTTCGGCTTTGTAGTAACAATTACAACATCATGAGTACAGTGATCTTTCAGTGTATAAAAGAGACTGAACGATCATAACGCAACGTTCATCAGTTCATGCACCGATGTATTTCAGCAGACACCTCATTAACTAAAACCGAGAAATGGAGATCTATTTATACTAAAGTAAAAGACGATAACGTCATCCTGGGAGCGGTTGACTCATGAAAATAACGTCAGGTTAAAAATAAAATATTTTTTATAAGGAATCCGAATCATTGAGTTTGATATAGTATACAATCGAACCGAATATACGGACACCGAAGGGACAGAGCCAGGTGTTCGTATTATAGAGATCATATAGATATGACGTCATTTTAGAGACTCCAGTATCGACCATAAATGTAATTTAAGCCACAAATGACTCAAGCTCGTCTTTTCGCCATTTCAATTACTGGTCTAGCCTGCGTAGCAGACGGTACGCAGGCTATTACTGGTCCAAAGAAACGGCATCTTCTTCGTGTACCACACACACAATGGACACAGACTACGTCATAGACACATCAAGGTTATTTTCTCTGGATTCAGAAGCTTTACAAGAACAAAAACCTATAACCATAACCCAAATAAAACCTCCAGTCCTAAGCCTGAAATAAAGGAACACTAACTCTACTTTTAAACTAATTATTTCAATGATGTAATATTCTGTGTCCGGTACACGAACTAGCGACCAAAGAAACTCATTGAACGCGTGTTGAGAAATGTTTTAACGTGAAAGAGAATCCAGCTATCCGCAAAGAAACTGCGGAAGAAAATGTCGAAAACGAAAAAGAGGACGAACGAGAAAAGTTGCGGAGAATCATAGAAAAATAAACACTGACAACATGTTGATATAGTTGGATTAATTTTGGTCGCCTTTCAAAAACAGGAAATTGTATTTATACGAGCTGTCGTGACTGTAGTGGCGGTATATATGAATTTCCTCTTTGTGTCCGTTGTCCGTATTACATTTGCTGTAATACGTAATAATATTAATACGGACTGTAATACATCTATAATATGAACGCTATCTAATGGTATTAGAGAGGGTCCATATTATACATGATGTATTACAGTCCGTATTATTACGTATATTGCAGCAAACATAAGGGGATTTTGCTGGGATCAAAATACCTGTCCCTATCAAATATTTACTTAGAAATATCTTAACCTATGTAGAAGATGTGTTTGGCCACCATTATTCAATAAACTCTTTATTTTCAAGTTGTTAACGCCATGAACAGGACGTTTCCTGCGCATCCCCCACCAATGTTTCACAAAATGGAGTGGATAATTGGTATCATTGCCACCCACAGTCTGTTCGGCCTCTTCATCATTGCAAGCAACATGGTCGTTCTTTTCGCCTTCTACAGCAACACCCGGCTTCGGAACAGCACAAACACAGTTCTCATGTCGATGGCATTCGCTGATATTGCAGTCGGTGGTGTGGCTATTCCATTATGGTTGTATATCATCAATATCTACTTCAATCAAGGACAGCCACCCACTGGCATGAAAATACTGTATGAGGCCTATCAGTATATTGATCAGTCGTTAGGCCTCGCCTCCGTTTATCACCTTGTTTACCTGCACAGCCTTCGTTCCTACTCCATTGTATTCCCCATGCGACATCGGAAGATGTCCAAAAGTAAGTTCGTATGTTGTATTGTGTTGTGTTGTGTTGTGTTGTGTTGTGTTGTGGTGTGGTGTGTGTTGTGGTGTGTTGTGTTGTGTTGTGGTGTGTTGTGTTGTGTTGTGTTGTGGTGTGGTGTGGTGTGGTGTGTTGTGTTGTGGTGTGTTGTGTTGTGGTGTGGTGTGGTGTGTTGTGTTGTGGTGTGTTGTGTTGTGGTGTGGTGTGGTGTGTTGTGGTGTGTTGTGTTGTGTTGTGTTGTGTTTTGCATGCAGTGGTACTGCGTTTTCTGCTAATATTCATGCATTGTTGCGTGGTTTGTGTTCACAGAACCAATCACCATCGCTTTGCTCCTAATCTGGCCAATCTGTATCGCTTTTCCGCCGGTTATCCGAAAGCTGATAGTCCCAAAGTCATGCATGAATTGTTTCGTCTACATAACATTGATCATCAACATTGGCATACCTCTGGTCGTTATTACCGTAGCCAACGTTTTTCTATGGCGGTCAGTTGCAAAAAGTATGAGACAGCACCAGAAAAAGGTAAGTCGAAAATGGTTTGCATTTCAGTGGCTAATCCATACAGACAGGTGCTTTGTCTGCCACGGGCTCTTTTCCATTCAAAAAGTAATAAATCTTAGTTCATAAAAAAACTGTTATTTTCCCTTCTTTCCTGTTCTATAGCCTGTCATGTTCCTTTATGTTTGTCCCGGTATAGCCTATCGTGTCACGTTCTATCATGTTGTGGCCCTTTCTATCATATTGTTTCCCATTCCATCCTGTTGAGTTTCCTATCCTGACGTTTTACCCTGCCATCTGTCTACCCCCATGTCCCATTCTATTATGTCATGTTTTATCCTGTCGTGTTCCGTTATATCCTGTCGCGTCGCGTTCTATCCTGCGATGTCCCGTTCTATCATACTGTGTCTCATTCTATCCTATCATATTCCGTTCTATCCTATGCTCTCCCATTCTATCCTGCTCTGCCCCGTTCTATCTTGTTATGTCCCGTTATATCCTGTCGCGTCGCGTTATATCCTGCTATGTCCCGTTCTACCATACGGTGTCCCGTTCTATCATGCTGTGTCCCATTCTATCCTATCATATCCCGTTCTATCCTGTGCTCTCCCATTCTATCCTGCTCTGCCCCGTTCTATCCTGTCGTGTCCCGTTCAATCCTCGCATGTGCTGTTCCGTTCTGTTTTTGTACTGTTCTGTTCTGTTGGGCTCTGTTCTGTTTAAAATATTATTATAAAATATTATTTAAAATATTTATTATTCTTTCCAGGATAGAAAAGCTCTTGTAACCATTGCTATCCTTATTGGTGTTCTCGTTGTCTGCTTCGTCCCTTTCATGATTGCCAATGTGATCGAACGAGTTCTTGGCTCGGCTCTTCTCTCGGTGCGAACACTTTTGGTGCTCAAGTTACTTCACTTTAGTAACTCCGCTATCAATCCAGTCGTGTACGCTTTGAGAAATCCAGAAATGGGCAGAACTATCAAGAAAATTATCTGTCGGCAGACACCACGTAACATAAGCACAGCTACTAGCTTGCAAACCTTGCCGCGAAGCAACACGTCTCGTTTGGGCCCAGCCACTATAACTTCATAATGTGAAATAATTTGAGGTTGACCGGTCTAATGGTCGACATCTGATACTTTCAAGTTATTGGCATAGACCAATTATGGCCTGATATGTGGCCGTTGTTCAGGGACCGGTCATTATTTATGGCCGGGTTGGGGCTGAAGAGAAAATGGTTGGGTAACTGAAAATTCTAAGACCTAAATGGTTGGGTAAAAAAATCACTTCTCTGAAGGGTTGGGTAGCAAAATTTTCATGACTATTTACATAAAACAATTAAGAGTTCGTCATTTAAAATTAGAATCTCATCATCAGTTCTGTTTAGTCATCATTGCACATTAGCTTTTGTTATTGTATTCCTCTTCTTGTTTTCCTTGGATTCCTGCTCTGTATTGATAGGGAAATAATAATCTGAAAGTTACAGTAGGATCTGACTGTATATCTATTTGGGTTTGTTATTAAAACTTGTATCGACGATATGCTGGGAATTGGGGTCGTCACCTACCTATACTATCAAGTTTTGTGATTGGTTAATTAAAACAATAAAACAATAGAATCAACCACAAAGAAACCAATGTCCTAACCCGGTCCCTAACCACTTTGTTCCATATAGCCAATCACAAAACCTGTTCATTTTGGGTCCGTATTTACCGGGGAATTGAGCTTTATCTAACTTGGGTTGGGTAAAATATTTTCTTTACCCTAAATGGTTGGGACGGTTCAATTTCTGATCTTAATTTGGTTGGGGAACATTTTTTCAGCACCAAATCTATTTCTCTTCGGCCGCCACCCCGACCATAAATAATAACTGGTCCCTTACAACGGATTCTTTATGTTTTTTTTGTTTTTTTTAATTTTGCTCATATATTTACAACTTTCTTTTACAAAGATTTATGATTACTGTAGGGCTAGGTATCTACTAGAAACCTTCTGGTTTAACTTGACATCTGAAGACCACAGAATTGTATTGGAAATGTAAAGATGCGTAACTGTTTATTTATGTAATGATCCCATTGCATTAAACTGATAAATATCTGGGTCACTCGGTCGTTATTATTCTATATTATAGCATGGTTTATTTCAATATACTACACATGTAACACTGGATATGTATTTTTGTCTTATGAATCATTAAAGACATATTATTATTATTATTATTATTATTGTTATTAGTATTAGTATTATTATCACTGTATCAAGACTAGCCAGTTTAGAAAAAGCAACAGCGTTACATTCATACATTGCTTTGAAACCTGGTCAAAAACGACATGGTTTTGTTCCGTTGTGACGGCGGCATATCATATTTAAGTCGAGTACATTATTTGTTAGCCTGCGTGCAGACGCTCCGTATCGTATCTGGCCCTGATTAATGGGGCCCTGAATAATTGGGGATTAGACGGTAATAAGAGGAATTCCGCCGTCTATGCGTAGGCTAATTATTTGTATGATATTGGTTAATTGGCATATATGGCAGCTTTGGTTATATGTTATATGCAGTGTTCGCCAGTAACGAAGTAAATTTACTTCGTTACTTTACTTAAGTAAAAAAAATCAGTATTTACTTGTAACGAAGTATATTTTTCAACAAATACTTTTTACTTGTAACGAAGTAAAATTTTTGTTAAATATTTACTTTTTAACTTCGTTACTTTTTGTTCTTTTCGCAAAGTAAAAAAAGAAATTCGGAACGCGGAGTCGCGAAATACTCGGTTCACTATATCCATCCGCTGGAGATCTAGAGTAGAGAAATCGCGTGAAGTTGGTTTTGCATGTGCATGTGATTGGCAACTTGAGTTTGCGCCGCCAAACAGCGCCCAGATTAAAGTTAGTGGTTCGAGAATATATAGTTTGTTTCAGAAGTACTTCTCTGGAATATTTTTTGCCATACTTTTACCGTTAAGTAAGATTTTCCGACCATACTTTTACTTAAGTAAGATTTTCCGGCCATACTTTTACTTTTACTTAAGTAAGATTTTCAGGCCATACTTTTACTTTTACTTAAGTAAGATTTTCAGGCCATACTTTTACTTTTACTTAAGTAAGATTTTCAGGCCATACTTTTACTTTTACTTAAGTACAAAATATCAGTACTTTGCTGAACTGGTTTACGCAGGCTAGGCGTACATGCGCCTTATGTATATGCGCAGTGAGTGAGAGGCTCTTGACCATTGAGCTACGTGGACTGAGATGGCAGAGTGAAGGTTACATTGAGTATAGTGTACTGGGAATTCCATATACTTTATTATAGACGTAAGATTTCCATATTATAAACCATTTTCATAATAGCTACCGATTTAAATAATGTGCATCTAAATTAGTCTTTCTGGCCTCGTTTGTGTGTCTGTAATTCTAAAGAATCTTTGCTTCCAAACGAGGCTAAAAAGGCTAATTTCGATGCACATAAAATAATATTTAAATTGGTCACCATTGTGAAAGTGGTCTATAGACTGTAAAAATAGCAAACTAATTTAATATTTTCGCATCTCATTAATTATTAGTTTGTTTATCTCCCGTGCATTTTACTTGTGATACCTTTTTGGCATATATATATAAGCCCTATTTATTTTATTTCATCTCGTCTTATTCTGATGAAGGGCCCCACTCGAAACGTCAGTATTTGGTTACTAAAAGCTCGGCCATTTACCACCTTTTCACTTTGCTAAGATATTTTCGAACCGTCCAAAGTTCTGATGAATGCAATTTTGTCGAAAAGGTTCATATCCCCGTATTGTCACAGGCAGCCGTGCGCTGCAATAAGGGCCTGTTTATAAGGCGCTAGGGTTCCCTGTTACCCTAGGAATAGTGTTACCCTAAGAATAGGGTTACCCTAGGAATATGGTTACCCTAGGAATAGGGTTAAGTTATTTTTTTACGTTGCGTTTATAAGCAAACTAGGGTTACCCTACTAGTAGGGTCACCCTATAACTTAGCTAGGGAAACCCTAGCGCTAGGGATATGTTTTTCCCTTATAAACACAATCGATAGGGACAACTCGGACACCCGGGTCAAGTTTTTAGGTATGAGGCCTCTTGATGCACTCGCAAGCCTCGTGGTAGGGCAGAGTTGGAATGACGTAGAGCCGCATGCAGGAATGTTAGTTGTTTAACAGTTATTTAACTGAAGAGAAGTAAGCACAGGTAGTAGAGAGATTAAAATCGATAATACAGCAAGAATTTATTTCTTTCTGCCATGTAATACACTCGATTCTCCCGCGTACACGCTCGACGGTCCTAGCGCAATATAAACAGGGCCAAAGAATTTCGGGATATCTTCCTTTTCCACAAACATAGGATAACATTATTTGTGATATTTACATATGCGGTTTTTGTTTAAAATGCAGGACACCCGCCTACCTCGTGGCATTGTATTTAGATGTATAACGAGCGTGGGTTTTTATTAAAATATTTTGTATATTTCGGTCTTTCAATTCTTCTGTTGTTCCCACGCGAAACCCACGCAAAGTTACACGTATTGATTGACGTATTGATTGACGTACTGACATCCGGGATTGCATACCTTCGAGAACTAGTCCCAGACTCCGAGTTGCAGTGCTCATACAAAGATGGCAGTCGGCTTGACACGAAAGGTGATGAATGATATGTGTGTTGTTTCGTGGATGGAAAAATAACCTATTCCACGAACGCTGTTTGGTTTGACAAGAACTAGGCTCTCTCTTGAAAACTTCGGAATCACCACGTCAAATTACGAGAAGGATTATTCGTTGGAAGCGTTCGGAATTTTCTCTTTTGTTATTCCAGCTTTTAAATCTGCAATATCCACCCTTGGGGTTTTGTCATTAAAACCAGCTACTTCGGTGGAGAGTAAAGTCGTTTAGTTGAAAAGAACAACAAGAAAGCAATGGGGACAGGTAGGTTTTCGTAATGTGTTGTTTTGGCCGAGATCTCATGTTTACTGTAGAAATCGAGACATTTTTGGTGAAGACTTGGAACTGCGCATATAAATTGATACTGTCAAGTGTCTCTGTTTACTTACAACTATATAAAATATAAGGTCTTCTTCATCTTTACCGTTGTACTATAGAGCTATAGTTTGGTACAAATAGCTTGATAGATATCCATTTAGGGATAATATCGGCGTTCACCATTATTCTTTTCCGTTTTCCCCAATAAAAACTACTATTACTATCGTGTGCTGATTAAGATTTAATATTAGCGTAATTAGCTAGATTAAGGTTAGAAATTAGAAATAAAACATCGTATTCAATAATAATCCGTGAGTTTCTGTCTGTGAAGGGCACTGCAAAAAAATAAAAGCAAGCCTGCCTGGATAATTCATATCATTTTAGATATTTATCAAGTACTGTATTACATCGTCAAAGAGAGTATTGATAACAATACCAACGATTTCCTGCATAATATCACGAAACAATACCAATGGCTTCATTGTTAAGGTTGGCAATGAGATCCTAATGCATTTCCTGTAGTCTATCATGACCTTTCTAGCAATTTGCTGCTTTTCCTAATTTTTCCTACTTTTTTGTACTTTCCTAATTTTCCAACTTTTTCTGACTTTTTCTCTTAAAATCCTAGTTTTGTGTTTCAAGAAATAAGTTTGTTTTTGTCTTTAGACTGCCAGCATAATGTAGTATTTTTCCTGGCTGGAGATAAGGCCAATGGAATAGAGGTTTCAGTTTACCGTCCACCGACCGCATGGGCTTGAAACTACCGCATGAATTTTTCATTATTCAAAATAATTTACATTATTGGTATATTAATATTAATACTACATCTGAGCCAGCACTTCCTACTATGTTGTTTTTCTTAAGGCTGGTATACCAGTAAATTGTACCAACTTTAGCTTTTCTCCTACAGTTGTTCTGTGACTTTCCCAGTTGAAAATATCAACAAATAGTTTTCCAAATAAATCAGATATAGTTTGACTCTACTCTGGCTTTAAAACGTTGGGTCATGGACAGTAACTTTTTAAGTTATGTTCAAAAAACTTTTTAAAGCCAGAGTACATGTAGCATCAAACTATGTCTAAAATATAAACTTTGGACATTTTTTATTACATAATACTCTGCCAATACTTTATTCAAATTCAATTTGAATTAGCATCTGTACTTTCATGTTGTTTTTGTGTATGAGTATGTTTTCTTTGGGGGTTGGATTAAAATCTCCACCTAACATATAGCATCTTCAGTTATCTGTAGAAATAAAATTGATTATACCATTGTTTGCAGATTTAGTATCCCATTTTCCCAACCATAAGAATAACACTGAAAATATGCTGAAATCTGAATATTGTTCAATTTAAAGTGCCTATAACGTCTGTGGGGATTTAACATATTTATAATCTATGGATTCTCCTGAGAAAAATTGTAATATACTGTATCTTGTCAGCTGAAAATTTCATCTTCATAGACTTTTTTGATGTTAAAGTTGATGGAAATGACATCATAGCGGGCATCTGTAAAGACATCACTTCCGTCAACTTTAACAGCAAAAAAGTCTATGAAGATGAAATTTTCAGCTGATAAGATATATTACAATTTATCTCAGGAGAATCCATAGATTACAAATATGTTAAATCCCCACAGACGTTATAGTCACTTTAAAGTGTCTATGAAGTGAAAAAGCATTTTCTAGCATTTTTTTCTCTAATGAACAAAGTAGCACGGCAGGAGCGTTCACTGAAAATTTCAAGTGAATCTGCTGCATAGTCTTCGAGCTATCAACTCTCAAAGTTTGTCCATTGGCATAGTTTAACGATACAAAATAGGGAAAGACTGGGATTGAATATATGTGGTATATGACATATGCAGGTGGATCACTAATGTTCAAATCCATCACAAGACAATGAACCATGCATTTCAGATATTTTCACCAAAAACATTTAGCCATGACAAACTTTGAGAGTTGATAACTCGAAGACTACGCAGCAGATTCACTTGAAATTTTCAATGTACGCTCCGTTAAAGCAAAAAAAATGCTAGCGAATTTTTCACTTCATAGACACTTTAAGAAATGGTTAACGGTTTTTGCATGCTCCGTAGAGTTACTTGAGCATGCATGACAACCAATCAGAGGTGGCATTATTATTATATTTTATTATATAATTTATATTGGTAACTAGTAGACTTGGTGTGAATAAAGATACAAAAAATACTCATGGCTGTTATAGTTGAACAAGATGAAGCTGATAAAGTGAGAAGGACAATTGTTGCAAGATATGACAGAGTGAGTGCAATAGAAATATTAAAACTAAAAGTATAGTATTACGGGTGTCCGGACATATTTCTGTTGCTAGACAACCGGTTGCTAAGAACAGGTCATTTAGCACTCAATATACTTTGTGAGTGGACAATAAATTCAAGGTATAACTAAGATATTTTATGTGTGGAATATGTAGGCAAACGTCTTTCATCTGGTGACATAATTTGATGACGTCACATTGACCTCATCGACAAACAAAAACTCTATAATTTTCATCATTTTTGACATTATGCTACATTTGTGAGTCATCGTATAAACCTAATTTACTTTGTTCTTACAAAAAAGTATGTGTGCAGTGGATATGTTGATAAATTAAATAGAAATGAAGTTATCAATTTTTTAGCTCCTTTTTAAAAATTCTTAAAATCCATACATACTTTTTTGACAATAACAGTCCAGCTTCTAATCACATGTGAAAAACTAGTTTTACTTCAAAACCTTGAAGATCATAGGAATTTCTATTTGGTGATGTCGTGATGACATCATCATATGACATTACCAAACAAAAAGTTTTGCCCACATATACAACATACAGACTGTCTTGATGGATTCTTAAATCATATACATGTAAGGTCTGAAATTCTAAATACGTCCAAACACCTTATTCATGACTATCATGAATTAAGAACTCTAAAAAGTTGATCAAAGTAAACAGAACACCTAGTACTGTAATGTTTCATTTTGCTTTGAAGTACAAAATTATCAAATTCTAACAAGGCCATGATTCATTTGATTTTATTGCTCTGAAGGGTTATCAACCAGAAGAGCTTGAAGAATGGGAAGATGCCAGTTATATCATCTACCAAGTAACTGATCGTTATGGATTTATGCAGTAAGTTGATGGGCATTGGCAAAGTGGTCATCTTGAATCAAACCCATATTAACCATTATTATACATGTACTGTGTGGATACTGTAATTTTAATTTCTATTTTGATTAGCAAGCAACCACTCTCTAATCAAAGAGACTCCAGAGATTCCAGAGTAAGTTTTATTATTATCATTTTATCATAACAAGGAGTATGTCAATAGTTAACTAGGAACAAATTGAGGAAAGTGTGTTGCATTATAACGGTGCAATTGTTTTGATTTGTCTGTGGCATAACATAAGTGTGGCATAACATAAGTTCAGTTCATGCTAATTTTATTTTGTTTCAAGCTTCTTATTCAGGAACGTGAACGTGCATTAAAATGGATTAAAATGCAGGATAGGTGGAACAAGTATTGCAAAAGCGATAAGGTATGTTGGCAAAACAGGGTGTTAGCCAGAAACGAAAAGTTTTGTCCGTAACATTAAACGTAAATTGGGAAAGTTTTTTTGACCGATCAAAGTCCTTTAAATACGCTACTTTATATCATTTTGTGGTAACCATGGGTGAGAGGATTATTGATCTCATCGATACATTTTCTTTTCTAGACTACATGCTAAAATACCGCGTGCTCGGAAATGTTGAGCTATGTAGATTTGTAATAGAATACCGTCGTTTGCATCTAGGGAAAAACCCTTAACTTTGTATAAAAACATTATCATCGCTTTTCTTAGCGCTAATTAAGTTGATGACGTGTTTCTCCTTAGATGTAAACAACGCGTACCGTAAGCTACGTTTTGTACATTTCATTTCCGGTGAATGAACACGGAATGCACATCGATTACACTTTGTTTTGTACATTTCATTTAAGTGAATACACACCGAATATGAATTGAAACTCGATACATTTTGAGAAAATAGTTAATGGGGAAAAAGTATTCTGTAAATAATACGTTCTTTGAATGATATAATAGTATTAAATCAAACGCAATACACTTTCTCATCAGAAAAAATGAAAATCTTCCAGTAGACCAGTTGGGAAAGCCCCTTAGCTACTTCAATTGGGAAGAGTCCGTCAAACGGACGCTATATGGGCTAGCTAACACCCTGCAAAATACAGTAGAACCTGAGTTTTACAACCATGCACCCCTGTTGCCAGACAAAAGTTATAATGTGACATCATTACTCGCTAGTAGACAAAAGATGGCTTTGTTATAATTTAAAACAATTTTATGTCACTTTTATGGCTATGGTAACAGCAATTTAATAGACAAAGAGTTTCTTTGTTTTTAATATAAAGTAAATTGGTTACAAATAAATCAAAGATTAGTTCAGCATTTTTATTCAATTTGATAATGCCATGTGTGCGATGAATCGCACGCAATAATCGTTTTGTGAGTGTGTGGACGCGTGCGCGTGTGATCGCACGCCTCAAAAGAAAAAGACTGTACAAATCATCCTGAAAAATTGGTTGTATTTGAAAGATGGTCGTAAAACATAGGGGTCATTAATTAAACTCAGGTTCTTAACTGTAACATGAAGTTCTTTAAAATATAAACACTGTGTTATGAAATCATAGTGAGTGACAACACATGCTCTGATCACACAACACAAATTATTTCTCAATTTTTTAATTTTTAAAGTTTTTCTATGCTCTGTTGTGTATGAAATTTTTCAGCTGCGTAAAAGAGTGTACAAAGGCATTCCTGATTCAATGCGTCCAGCAGTGTGGAAATTGTTGCTGAACATTGATCAGATTTCAAATAAAACAAGAGTGTATCAGGTAATTCAATTAATCAAATAAATATGCATGCAGTAACTAACTTGAAATTCTTGCTATTTTTATGTACAGTAGTTATGGATAAATTTTGATCAGAATGTAAAATAAAAACAGCAATGCAATACAATGGCTGAAATGAGAAACGTGTTTAACAATACTATAGTATACATATTTAATGATAAATCACTGGATGCTGCTTAGTGTCTGCTTACCAAAAAACAATGTTATTAGCGCTTTCCATATTAGTGATTAGCTAATCATATTATACCCTCACATATAATCTACCAATCAACTGTCTCTATTAGCATCACGTGACAGCCCAATATTTTACGATGTAGAGCAGCTACATATTGGGCAGCAACCTTTGGACTGTTTACACGGGCTGTTCACGTGCAAAGCAACGTCACTCGCGTGCCTTTTATCTTAAATGGAAATTTCATTGGTTGAAGTAATTTCGTGCGAAACGTGATGTGTTTTTTTAGAGTCTTTTTATTATTATTTTTTATGACCAGCAACCTTTTGACTGTTTACGTGCGAAGAAACATCTTTATGTTAAGATATTTTGTTCAATATAATAAAACACCTATTGGGTTCATCTTCACCCAATATTACAAAATATTTAAGTCTCGATTTGCAATATTAGGCTCTCACCCAATATTGAATTCTCGACTTAAATATTTTGTAATATTGGGCTCAGAGGAATCCAAGAAGTAATAATATCTGGCTTTGAAGGGATACTGTATTGTATATTTCACTGACAATAAAAATATCAGTTGAAATATAGAAAAATATGAGGTTTTCTTACCTTTTGAGTGCCAGGCTGAAGGGTCCACTTTGGCCTGAGTACTGTGTGGCACTGCTGAACGCCAGGTGCTGATAAAACAATTGGTTAACCCTTTATGCCACAGGGCTCCAAAACAGCTTCGCATTTTTCTTTAGTGACACAATGTAAGCGTTTTACAACGTATAGCGTAACGTCTTACAACGTAGCTTAACGCCTTCTAACGTAGCGTAACGTCTTACAACGTAGCGTAACGTCTTACAACGTAGCTTAACGCCTTCTAACGTAGCGTAACGTCTTACAACGTAGCGTAGCGTCTTACAACGTAGCGTAACGTCTTACAACGTAGCGTAACGTCTTACAACGTAACATAACGTCTTTCCAGGTAACGCAACGTCTTACAACTTTACGTAGCGTCGTACAACGTTGCGTAGCGCCTTACAACTTTACGTAGCGTCGTACAACGTTACGTAGCGTCTTACAACTTTACGTAGCGTCGTACAACGTTGCGTAACGTCATACAACTTTACGTAGCGTCGTACAACGTTGCGTAACGTCATACAACTTTACGTAGCGTCGTACAACGTTGCGTAACGTCATACAACTTTACGTAGCGACTAGCGTCGTACAACGTTGCGTAACGTCATACAACTTTACGTAGCGTCGTACAACGTTGCGTAACGTCATACAACTTTACGTAGCGTCGTACAACGTTGCGTAGCGCCTTACAACTTTACGTAGCGTCGTACAACGTTACGTAGCGTCGTACAACGTTGCGTAACGTCATACAACTTTACGTAGCGTCGTACAACGTTGCGTAACGTCATACAACTTTACGTAGCGTCGTACAACGTTGCGTAACGTCATACAACTTTACGTAGCGTCGTACAACGTTGCGTAACGTCATACAACTTTACGTAGCGTCGTACAACGTTGCGTAACGTCATACAACTTTACGTAGCGTCTTACAACTTTACGTAGCGTCGTACAACGTTGCGTAACGTTTTACAACGTTGCGTAACGTTTTACAACGTTGCGTAACGTTTTACAACGTCGCGTCTTACAACGTTGCGTCTTACAACTAAGCGTAACGCCTTAAAACGTAGCGTAACGTCTTACAACTTAGCGTAACGTCTTACAACGTAGCGTAACGTCTTACAACGTAGTGTAACATCATTAAGTCCTATAATTGACGTTTACATCACTTGCGTCGCGTCAACGGTGAACTTGGTCTTGACTGTGTTCTCTCTCCTAGGAATTTCGTGCCCGTGCAAGACTGAATTCGCCAGATATCCGTCAGATTGATCTGGATGTGAACAGGACTTATCGTGATCACATTATGTTCAGAGATCGCTATGGAATAAAGTATGCTTTGGTGAATTATTATGTCCGGATTATAGGAAATTGAGATATATATGTTCACTTGCGAACATGTCATTTTCTATTGGGAAGTAGAAATTTAATTTATTATGTTAACCCCCTGAAAAACATACAGCAGATGAAATTTTTGAACACTGTTCTCTGACTCTTCTAAAGGTGTCTCATTAATAGTGCTTTAGCCGAAAACCGCACTTTTCCGTCACCCAAAATTTATCCACAAAGATTTGCGTGACTTATTAAGCTCTGATATATTAGCACTGAGACCTTGGGTTTGATTCTTTATAGATAACCTTGGGTTGTTTAAGAAATAAAAAACGTGTCACGTGTTATTATCGAGTTATAATGGCACGAGAGATGCATGTAAAACACGAGGCGATAGCTGACTGTTTTACTAGATTCTTGAGTGCCATTATAACTCGATAATCACACAAGACAAAGTTTTTTATTTCTTTTATAAAAGAATGGCCATTAAATTAACAATAAAGCCATGAAAAATGTAGATTTACCTATTATAAATGACGTTACTATGTGCGTTGCTAGAAAGCCAATGATGATTTTAGCGATGAAAATGCACTCAACGTTGCTGTTGAAACATTCTGTTGTGTTAGTACCTTGATTAGCTTTCTATCCAGCCATTCTTTGACTTTCTTTTGTGATTTAAACTACTTAAAATCCGTCAAAAACGTCAAAATCTACGCGAGGAATCACGTCAGTTTATGCTTTGAGTTATAATGCACGGTTTTTGAGCTCGGTAACCAATCAGATAGCGTGTACTCGCTCATTTACTTCCGGTTATTTTATAATGTAAGTTACAACACCTTTATTATGTCAGTATTTAAACAAAAGCTTTATCTGTGGTTTTCATAGGCAGCAAGATTTGTTTAATGTTTTGGCAGCCTATTCCATGTATAATCAGGTACGTACAGTCTGTTTTTAAAATGTCTCACTACATGTAGATGGTTGTTTAGGTGGTCACAATGTTGAGTGGTTGGTTGAGTGTTTGGTTGGTTGGTTGGTTGGTTGAGCAATAGATTATTGATTGATTGGTTGGTTGGTTGGTGACTCTGTGGGTCGTTGGCTTGGCTGCTAACTCCTCCTAAAGCTTTCTTAGTGCTTTTTGTACTGTATTTTAATACTTTTTTACCAAAAGAATTTCTGATGTAGTGATTTCTTTTGGTGTTAACTTTTAGGAAGTTGGTTATTGTCAAGGCATGAGTGGCATTGCGGCATTACTATTGATGTATTTAAATGAAGAGGTATGAAAATGTCTTCATCTGTTTACCTCAAATCTTGATTAACAATTATCAAACAAATTTGTCTGAATTCAATTTCATATGAGAATAAAACCTCTAGACAGCGGCACCTCTAAACAATGGACAGCAAACTTGGACAGCAAAGTGTCCGTTATATAGAGGTTCCACTTTATAATATAGACATACACTAGGAGCTATTCTGTAATCTGATTGGTTTTTGTATATACTAGCAAGCTATCAACTCATAAACAGTAACCATATCAGCTCATAAACAGTACCATATCAGCTCATAAACAGTACCATATCAGCTCATAAACAGTACCACATCAGCTCATAAACAGTACCACATCAGCTCATAAACAGTACCACATCAGCTCATAAACAGAGTATTAGAAATGAAAAAAACTAAGGTTTTGAGTGTTTTGCTAAAGTGATTGAGCAAGAAATGTGGTATTTTCTTGATAAAACAACACGAAAAAATACCTAAATCTACCACGAGTGTCTATATTATAAAACAATTATACCATTCGCTCTCATCGTATTATTATGAACTCATGGTACACTGTGTAATTATTGTATCTAAGTTACGTAACTAACAATAGCATAGTTAAAGTGCCTATCTCACGTTTGGGGATTTTACGTATTCGTAATATTTGGGTCTTCCTGAGCAAATTCATAATATATATTGTCAGCCGAAAATTTCATCTTCATGGAGTTTTTCGCTGTCAAAGTTACCTGATGTGATGTCACAAGAGGCATTTAAAACCAGTTTTCTTTTGTTTACTTGCCACAAAAATGCCTCTTGTGACCTCACATCTGATAACTTTAACAGCAAAAAAGTCCATGAAGATGTAATTTTCGGCTGACAAGATACATGATGATTTTGCTCAGGAAGACGCAAATATTACGAATATGGAAAATCACCAAACGTGAGATAGGTACTTTAAAGTGTCTATGAAGTGAAAAATTTGCTAGCATTTTTTTTGCTTTAACGTACAAAGTAGCACGGCAAGAGCGTACACTGTATATTTCAAGTGAATCTGCCTCATAGTCTTCGAGTTATCAACTCTCAAAGTTTGGCATGGCTAAATATTTTTGGTGAAATCTGAAACGCGCGGTTCGTTGTCTTGTGACGTATGCAGGTGTACTTACTATGCATAAGAACAATGGATTTGAACATTAATGATCCACTTGCATACGTCATATACCACATTATATTCAATCCCAGTCTTTCCCTATTTTGTAACGTTAAACTATGCCAATGGACAAACTTTGAGAGTTGATAGCTCGAAGACTATGCAGCAGATTCACTTGAAATTTTCAGTGAACGCTCCTGCCGTGCTACTTTGTTCGTTAGAACAAAAAAATGCTAGCGCTTTTTTTCACTTCATAGACACTTTAAGCGCAGATGGCAGATACAGGTACGCCTAGCGTACTTATTTTTAAAGATATGTTTGGTGAAACTGCAATTTCGTTCTACTTTTAATTTCCTAGGATGCTTTCTGGGCATTATCTGTTCTCATCACTATTAGCAAGAAGCACTCCATGCACGGTATGCAGACATCTCACGACAAACTAAGGTTTTGTGTGTCTCGATGTGTCTCATTTTCATGGGTCAGATATTCAGTGATATTTCATGTATACACTAGAATAACGAATGAAGGATAGCGAACTCGGGTGGGGAATAATGATATTAGGTGCTACTCCTCCAAGCATAGTCAATCGAGATATGGTCTGCAAACTCAGCTAACGTCTTTTTTCTATCTTTTTGTTCGTCTTTATGCAATTTTGTGCACGGTCACTGAACCTATTGTATTTTAGTATAATGAAGCAATCATTCAATAGAATCGTTTGGGTTTAATCGCTCAACCGTGTTGTTTAAATATTAATAAACCTAAAACAAAGGATGTGCACGGTGTAAGGTACGGTTCAACATCAAAACGTAGCTCATTATAGTCACTTTGAAGTTTGCCGAGTTTCCAGACCATATCTCGATTGACTATGCTCCAAGTGACAAACCACACCTGGTAGTGGTAAGTAGAAAAACTCTACTTGACCACGGTTGGGATACGATATAAGACCCTCGGTTTACTAGTCCGACGCTCACGCTCGTGGAATGATGGTACTTATATTTGATAATTGATATTTCGAAACTGAAGTCTAATTTCTTCAATATCGAGAGAGTGCCCCTCACTTCAAAATGTTTTATTGTCTTATTTGGAAGAACTTTTAAAATGATAAAGTAACTTCTTTTGAAGATTTTCACTTCTTCGCTTTCTTTTTGAGATATATCAGTTTGTTTGATATGCAAATATCTGGAATTTCGTCACACATGCATAATGAGTTATCAGAGAATGTTATATATCTTTGCGTTCATGAAATAAAAACACTAAAGTGTGAATAACACCTGTGTGCGTTTCTTCCACAACACAAAACTTCTTGATTTTAAAGGATTTCATTTTAAAGAATGAAAGAGATATACACATTTCTCCAATAAGTCATTATGCATGTGTGACGAAATTCCATACATTTGCATATCAAACAAACTGATATATCTCAAAAAGAAAGCAAAGAAACGAAAATCTTCAAAAGAAGTTACTTTATCATTTTAAAAGTTCTACGAAACAAGACAATAAAACATTTTGAGGTTATGGGCACTTTAACTCTTCATTATAGTAAATTTCTTGCTACTCAAGCTTCAACGCAAACTCAGAAAATGTTTCTGAGCCCCAGACGGCAATCGAACTTGGAATCTGAGCTACAGTACCAGAACTCAGATGGCGGAGCGAAGGCTACGTTGTGTACTACACACGTAAAAACGCACAGTCTGTTTTTACCTGTTAACAGCCAAAAACATGGTTGATATCGACAGGCTTGAACAGGGTTATCAACAGGCCTGTTCATGGATGTTGGAATAGTATTGTTCATGGCTGATGATCGAACAGGCTTTAACAGCATTGAACAACATTGTTCATACATGATACAACATGTTGTCAGAGCATGATGAAATAACAAGGTTGAACAGCGTTGTTACAACAGCCATGAACTTGGTTGTTCTATCAAGCTGGTTTTTGCATGTTCTCACATGCATGAACAACTGCGGGTCCTTCTTCGTGTAGAGGACACAGAAATTTGCATAATCGAAAAGTTGGGTTTAGAAGTAGGGTTAGTGATAGAGTTTTTGTTGCTGTAAAGCTTCTGATTCCTCCGAAAATAACGTTTATCAGACTATGACGTAGTCTGTGTCCTCTACACGAAGAACGAGCCACAACTGCTGTCGATTCAACAAGCCTGTCACAACATGTTGAAACATGCTTGAACAGTGCTGTTATTTTAACAATCCTGTTCTATCATGTTGTCAATGCTGTTACAGGCATGTTGAACCAACAGCCTTGTTACAACCTGTGAGATTTTTACGTGTGTAGTTCGTACGTGCTAATAACTCAGCAGTCTCGATATGTCTGTATGTAATATGTATTTACCAGCCATCTGAGTTCTGGTAGCTCAATGGTTAGAGCGTCTAACCAAGGTTGCGAGTTTTGATTCCCGTCTGGGACTCAGAAACATTTTTCTGAGTTTTCGTTAAAGCTTGAGTAGCATTTACTATTTAACAATTAGTCACGGAAGTCGAGGTGACGCGATGTAAATATAACGATAGTCAACGAGACTGAGGTGGTTATAATTTCAGAGCTGATCAGGAAAAACACGACTTCCGTTTGGATAAAAAAAGAGTAAGCCGTCTCGGCGTCTGTAAATTTAAAGTCCATGAAACTGGCATGTTTTTAAAGTGCCAATAAAATGCGTTGCGTGCGAACGCGGTCGCTCCCCATTAATTTTTGACGTCATTGAGTGATAGAAACACTAAAAAAGGATTTCTATTCACACTGTGAAAAATCCTTCACAATAGCGTGAATAGAATTCCTGTGCAATAGACTAAACCACGTTATTGACATGCTATTGTGAAGGGTTTCATTGCGTAGTGTTTCTATCGCAATCAAAACAAAAATGTTGGCCTTAAATTTACCCGAAATACGAAAAACAACGTCAAATTTCTCTAGAACTAAAAAGATTAGAAGAAAACTGATGAAAACACATGCTCGTGTAAGGCAACAAAGAATTTTCATTTAAACAATGCTGGTTTTGGGGTGATGTGTCCCTTTAAACGTTTTCGACCAAATAGTAAACAAATAAGGTTATATAATATGATAAACTGAATTGATAATAACACAAGTAGTTTGCCTGGGCAACCTGTAACATACTGTGATATCAAAAATGCAGGATGTCGCGAGTGGGCATCTTCTTCGTGTACCACACACACAGTTGGCATCTTCTTTGTGTACCACACACACAGTGGGCATCATCTTCGTGTACCACACACACAGTTGGCATCTTCTTCGTGTACCACACACACAGTGGGCATCATCTTCGTGTACCACACACACAATGGACACAGACTACGTCGTTTTATTTATTTTTATTTTAATAAACTTTGCCTACATACAGTAAAAACATTAAAAACATTAAATATACATACAACAATAAATATACATACAAGTAGGCAGGGAAACCACAACTGTTTAACCAATTACTGTGGTCCCCAAAGCAAATAACAGACAAAACTATTATTACATGCTAAATACAAAAATACAAAACTAATACAAAATACAAATATACAAAAAAATACAGAATACAAAACTATTATGGCTAAAAACAACAGGTCAGAGGGCGGTCAAGACTACGTGCAGTATTACATTTCGCACAAACTGATTTCCATGTCCTAGGGTTGTCGGTCACATAAAAATGATAAAGAGCACAATTATAGTAATTATACAATTTGGTTTTAAATGATTCCAATGATAAGGACTTGTGCCTAATATAGAGTCTGGTAAAGTGTTCCACACTCTGCATGATACACGTATGAAGAATGATCGTTGACGTGTTAGGGTTCTGCATTTCTTTGGGACAAATGTTGTCACATCTTGATTATGAGAAGATCGCGTTATTCTGCCCGTCTCCCTTGGAAGTGGTAGTATGTTGCTATTGATATCAATTAAACCATTGTTAGCTTTATAAAAGAATATCAAGGTCATAAACTCATTCCAGTAGGTAACTGGTAGGAGATTGCATTGTTTGAGCCTCTCGATATACGATATTTCTGACAGGAATGGTAACTTTAGAATATACGTCAGGCCTGAATATTACCGCCGGACATTGTCCGGCGTTAATTCGTCTTGTGACCGGCAGCTTCGAGCTGCTGCCGGACATCAATGTCCGGCCGACTCGACCACTTATAGACCAAATTTTGCCTCCCCGTAAGTTAAGCGTTTATATGACAATCCAGCAACTTTGATATTTATCGACCACGTACACATGACATGTGGCTCAAAATGATTTTTCCCACGTATCACGCATTGTATGAATTCCATGCGCAGTCAACACAGTCATGACCTGTAACCGCTTTATGATCGTTAATCACACAAAGATTGCGATTCAAAGTGAGATCTAACAGCGTTGTTCGCTGTATTGGCGACAAGGCTATTAATATACAACATTTATCACACTGCATTACATAACGGCAAAATTATTTAGTGTCATGCTAAAACGATTCGGGGATAAAATTAACAAACCGTGTCCGACAGAAAAGTGGTCTTGTCCGGCCGATTTACTCTGTGCCGGCTGTGGCCGGACATCGTGTCCGGCGAGCGTCTCTGTACTCGTTCCACACGTTTTATAAGCTCAATGGATTGCGGGGCCAATACCTGGGTTGCGTAACCCTACCTGGCTATTGTTCGATCGCACCTCGACGTGTACCAATATTCTTTATGTCTCGCGATGATCTGCGGACGAAGCCTAATAGCTTATTTGCCCTACTACACTGTTGGTGGACTTGTTTTGACTATGTCAGTTTACTGGAGATCCATATACCTAGATCCTTTTCTTCTTCTATTTCCTCTAAAACTGTTTCCTGAATGGTATACGAAAAGTGGACAGCATTTTTCTTCCTTGTAACTCGCTGGATCTTCCTTTTCTGCTTGTTGAACTGCAAAGCTGTATGGCCCTTTCTCGATATATGAGCAACCGAAATTTAAAATTATTATAACATCAACCCAAGTCAGTTTTAGGGTTAGGATTAGGGTTGGCGATTGTTTGAATTTCGGTTTGTTCATATATCGAGAAAGCGCCAGCTGTATAGTACGTCATAGACACATCAAGGTTATTTTCTCGGGATTCAGAAGCTTTACAAAAACCATAACCCAAATAAAAACTCTAGTCCTAACCCTGAAATAAAAGAACACTAACACTACTTTTAAACTAAATATTTCAATGATGTAATATTCTGTGTCCGGTACACGAAGCAGCAGCCCGCGAGTGTTTTTAGTTTTTCGAAAGTTTTCAAATATTCCAAGTGTATAAATACCACAGTCTCCCATTTTATATTTCTTTCATTAAAATACTAAGCAGACTAATTTGAAAAATCTAAACCCTGCCAGAGCTCAGCATCTTAATTGCTGCCGTAGGCAGCACACTAATCTTGACTTGGGTTGCTGTGTCTCGTACCCAGACCTCTTCGCGGAACTATGTATAGTCGATCTACATTAAAATCACGCTCGGTATTTCATGGATGTCCACAGATTTATGACGTTTTATGACGTAACTCGTAGATGTTCGTATAATGGCCGGATGCGAAAACTATCTGAAAGAACTCGCCAACGGCCTGCATGCAAACAAAATAAAATCTCTTTAGCTACTAGGGCCACGATATTGTGTGAAGAGCCTCGTTCGTCAATCGTCATATAACGTGTTCTGCTTTAGTGTTGAACTTCTGGCAGTTGTTAGTTTATCGACTGCTATGATGTCAACTTTTTGTGTTCATATGTAACTGCATTTTTTATGCAAGCCTTGTACAGAGAACTATGTTATACAACTATTTTATCTTTATGTTCAACTGCATTTTTATGCAACTGTTGAACTTACATCTGTTGACTTCAATATTAACTGTTCAACTTACATCTGATTCTGTTGACTTAAATCTGTTGACTTCAATATGCCTGCCACTTATTTGTGCTATTTGGCACAATATCACAACTGCCTTGAATTTTGAGGCAGCACTTTCCTTGCGATAGTAACTTCTAGTTTATAATCATCTTCTTGTTAGGTTTCTTTATCCCAGGGTTTCCAAAACTCAAGCGTTTCCAAGACCATCATGAAGCAATCTTGAAGAAATTCGCCCCGAAACTTTTCAAGCACCTGGTGAGATTTTTTATTAATTTATGTGTCTCTTTTAATGCTTTGCTGCCATCTTTTATTGAAAATATGTTATCTATTATTGAAATGATCATTCTACAGGAAAAGGAAGGCGTATATTCAAGCTTGTACACATTAAAATGGTTCATGCAGTGCTTCTTGGATAGGGTAATGTTGTGTGATTAGAATTACTATAATTAGAATACAGTTGTTAGAATAATTGGACTAATTAGAATAATTAGAATAATTAGAATAATAAGGATAATTAGAATCATTAGAATAATAAGGATAATCAAACGGGCAAACATGGTCCTCTGAAATAGAATGGTGAAAATTGCAATAATGAGGATACATTACAACTCTATTTGTATAAAATAGATTTCTTTCAACTTTGTGTTATTTTTATCTTTTCTGGTATTTGGCTGCCTGTGTTTTTTTGTCCTTCACGAGACTTTTTTCTTGTCTAGACGCCATTCCCCCTCACGCTGCGACTCTGGGATGTGTTTTTATTAGAAGGAGATAAAATCCTCACTGCAATGGCGTACAACTTGATGAAGATGCATCGCAGTAAGTATTGCAGGGGAGGGGAGGGAGGGGATAGATGGGTGGCTGGGTGCATGAATGGATGGGCGGCGAGTGAGTGGGTGGGTGTTTGTGTGAGTGAGTGGGTGGATAAAAATGGGTAAACAGAAAAGAGGAAAGCCTTCTGGAAGAACGAAACTGCGATATTTCGCCTATAATTAAATTAGTCGTCTTTCCTTTTCTTTTAGAAATGTTTGTAAAGAAACCAATGGAAGATATCGTGGTGTTTTTACAAGAACAGATGAGTGAATATCCTTACAATATCGATCAAATCATGGAACTTCTCCAGGAATCTATATTTGAACTTAAGAAGAGTGGCCTGGTGTTTCCCCCGGATCCGTCCAGTCAGGAGTTTCCTAAACACGCACCAGGCTCCTCTCCCTTCATCCGCAATACCAACGATACCGCTTCGGCGCGCGCGCGGAGAAATAAACAAAAGGATCAGATAATTGAAATACCAACGGAGAAACAGCCTTCACCCAAATCGCCGGTGTTGGATGATAGTCCTATGCGGCCTGGGTCAGGTGGTTTCCAGGTCCCCGTGAGTCACCCGAAAGCGGTGTCGAGCCTTGGAAGGCCGTCGGATAATCCAGCTAACCGTTCTTATAATTCTGAAAACCGGCCCAATGTTTTGGAGAAACCTGTTAAGACTCTCCCTCATGGCAGCAGTACTGGGACGCAGCGGACGCACTCCGAACCACACACGGTCTCGAACGTCGGACGCCGGTCGCACTCGGAAGCCAACGTCAGTTCACATCCCGATATGGTTGATGGTAAGGGCCGAGTAACGGCGGCTTTGACGGGTCCAGAGGTTGCAAAGTTTAACCAAAACCTTAAAAACTCCTATCTTCTTTCTCAACAATATGTTCGCTCTTCCGGCCGATGGCAGAACGGAAGCAAGCCGGTATCTCCCGACTCGTCGCCGTCGACGTCGCCGCCGCATCGGTATTCCGAAAACGAGATGTCGGATCATGAGAGATCACGAGGACACCACGAACACTCGCCGATAACGCTTCCAGGGAGTGTAACCGTCGAACGAAACTATAGTCCGCCGAGCGGAAGTAACCAAGGTATCGGGAGCAACCAACGTCCCAGAAATCTGCCGAAATATTCAAAGCCTATTACTCCCATCCATAATGGTGCTTCCCCTGTCGACATTACGCATGCGCCTGTGTGGGAAAAGCAAGGCCCCGAGGGATCCATGCAGTTCACCTTAACGCAGGCCGGGAAGAGGGAAATGACATTTGTGTAAATAACTGGCGGTATTATTAGAGGGGACTGAGGCGAGAGATCGAGCACGTGGTTTGGCCACGCAAGCACGTGGTCTGGCCACGTCCATGTTTCTTTCAAGACAATGAAAGCGAAGGATATTCGTAATCCCAAATCTCTGCCTTCGGATATTTTTAGAATATTAAACCCTTATCTTTTTAAACTCTTAGAATAATTACGCAATAAACTCTTGGAAGTTTTAGTGTTCTCCCCAGTCCTTCCGTGGCGGGTTCGCGCGACTATTGTTCTTTTGGGTGGGATGGAATAATCGCAGTTGAGATGACCGTGAGGTACTAGGTCTGAGTCGTCTTCTGGACCATCCTTTTATTAGTATTAAGGTTAGTATTAGAAAACCATTAGGCGGGGGGTTACATGTCCGATCGTATGATATCAGTACAATCTCTCATTTCGTCCAATCTCTCGCGGATACTAAAAAATATCGTCCAGAAGACGACTCAGACCTAGTACCGTAAACCTCCGAATATAAGCCCTGGGCTTATATTCGTTCGTAAGCACTTTTTGGTGGGCTTATACATGGGGGGTTATATACGGGGGGCTTATATACGGGGGGCTTATATACGGAGAAGATTTTGTGTTAGTAATAACATGTATTGCCTTTATTTCAATATAACACACGGTTAACATATAAACAAATCAATCTTACTCATTCCTGATTGGCTAATGACATCAGTATTAAACTTAATTTTTTTTACTAGTAAAAAAAACCACTAGTAAAAAAATACCCATAGTAAAAAATCACGGGATGTTTGGATTTTAATATTTACAAACATCAGTTTTCCCGCTTCGTAGTAATTATAAAATCTAGGGGTATTTAGGAACGCGTAAAAGTGATTGAAAAGGTATTAAAAGGAGCACGAGTGGTATTATGAATATTTCGCCAAACACAAGTGCAATTTTTCATTAATTCTTCGAGAACAAGTGTTATTTCCTAAACTTATTGGTTCTAAGCTTTTTACCTTTACGGACCAAAAACACAATAAAGATATGTCCATGGTATATTGAAAGAACATTAGTTTCCGTTGAGCAAAATAACATATTAAAGCTTTTTTGTAAAACGTTGTTTTAAAATTATTTTTAAGAAGTCTCCAATATTGCCATTCACGGCATGGTATAGGGGTTTTCAAAACAACTTTTAAATTCGTATAACCACTACGAAATCACTATTTTATTTTTTATAGAAAACAATAATAAACAGGACATTTTTCTTGTCCATGTATAAGCCCATGGGTTTATATACGGGTGGGCTTATATTCGGAATGGTGAGGCTTAATTTGAGGTAAATTGGTGGGCTTATACATGGGGTTTTGTTCAGGAGGTTTATATTCGGAGGGCTTATATTCGGGGGCTTATATTCGGGGGGCTTATATTCGGGGGCTTATATTCGGGGGCTTATATTGGGGGGCTTATATTCGGGGGGCTTATATTCGGGGGGCTTATATTGGGGGGCTTACATTCGGAGGTTTACGGTACTTCACGGTCACCTCAACTGCGAGTATTCCATCTAGCCACGACCTCGCTACTTTTTCGGGTGGATAGAACATTAAATATTCCGAGATATTTACAGTAGTATTTTTGTCTTAGGAGCGCATGGTTTGCCTGTTTATGCATGTATTGTAGTATATAGATGTATAGTTGAATGTGTAATTTTTAGAATTGTGTCATAATAATTAGGGCAGGCGGCTGAAAATCACAAAAATGAATTGTGAAAGTTTTAAAACCAATATGAAGACAAGAAAACCCAGTTTTAGGTTCAACGATCTCCCCCTTAAAATTACGATTCATACAAAAATAATATATTTACTCTAGCAACGAGGGTACGTTCGTTTCCAGGGTCTATTCTCCGACCGGCGATAATACCCTGGATATGAAGTTCGGCAATGAAATTTTGAGTATGAATTTTCTCTCCTTATCTCAAAATTTAGTATTTTTTGATCATTTTGGTATAGGTCCGACTAAATTCTGCGAACTAGACGTTGTTCAAATTACAGCTTT
Organism: Chrysogorgia sp. JL179-B06; assembly: GCA_035772405.1. NCBI lineage: Eukaryota > Metazoa > Cnidaria > Anthozoa > Scleralcyonacea > Chrysogorgiidae > Chrysogorgia > Chrysogorgia sp. JL179-B06. Next base: position 3,245,980 of record JAYKKM010000477.1, read on the forward strand.
AATCAGGCCAGTATTTGCGTGATTTTGGTTTCTGCGTGTGACAGAAGAATGACCGCTCGCAAGAATGACAACAACAATAAAGACAATTTTGATGTTTCTGATCATCTTAATAATATACAATTATTATACATTCAAACTTTGTTCTCGTTTCTTATTGGTCAACATACTCCAGTGAATTTTGATTGTCCGGCAGGCGCGACGTCATTTCCGTCGAATACTGTGAATTATTGGACGGAGGTGTCCAAAAAAATATTATTGGACGCTGATGACGTCGCTAGGAAAAGCGCGCGAAAATTACAAAATGGCTTGTAGTAGATTACTACTAGACTGTCACTTTGTTTGTATATTTTTAGTAAGACTATTTTGAACAATGTATAATAAAACCATTATTGGATTCGGCTTGCGCATGATATCAAGAATTATCCAGACCTCGGTCAATGTTATCCGCCTTCGGCTTCGGCAGATAACATTGACCTCGGTCTGGATAATTTTTGATATCATGCTCAGCCTCAACCAATAATTGTATAATAGAGGACATTGACAACAAAAATGAAGTTTGTCTAATATGAAAGAACTGGTAAAATGATCGAGTAACAACTTTTCCGTATTTTACTTCGTTTTTGGAATATTTCAGTTTGTTTGACGTGTAAACGAGATGGTCTCTGACGTCAGGTGCTAAGTTTACAACGCTCATTATCATGAGAAATTATTATACGCATGCAAGTTTTCAAGATGGAACTAATATTTTAATGAGTGAAAATTCTCTACCCTGCACCAGAGACCATATCTCATTTATATATCAAAGAAACTGAAATATTTCAAAAAAGTAAAATATGGAAACGCGTTCTAAAAGGTGTTACTCTATCATTTTACCAGTTCTTTCATATTAGACAAACTTAATTTTTGTTGCCAATGTCCTTTAAGATACAATAATTCGAACGGGAAGTTGTAGTAATATCAGCTCAAAGTGCAGATTTTTGGGCAAGCAAATGCGAAAAACGCATAACTTTCGCCTTGCTAGACGCCATGCTGGTGGCAAATACTATGTGGTCCACCAGCAGCACAGTATTTGTCATTACGCTTAACTTTCACCTTGCTAGACGCCATGCTGGTTTTCCCTTTCGGTTATATTTATGAAGTTACGACGCTGAGAGAAAATTTCGCATTTAGCTACTTGCTCAAAAATATGTACTTTGGGTCGATATTACTACAACTTCCCGTTCGAATATTTGTATCTTAATAGATATGAAAATGATCAGAAACATCAACATTTTCAGAATCACAAATAAACTGAAAACTCAAAATTTCATTGCATAGGCACTTTAGTGCATATCCAGCCTGTGGGGATTTTACATATTTGTAATCTTTGGATTTTCCTGAGAAAAATTGTAATATATCTTGTCATTCGAAAATTTCATCTTCATGCCCTTTCCTCGCTAAAGTTCACAGGAAGGACGTCAACGCAGGGACACGCGATATTTTACGGAGTGATTCAGCAATGAAATACAGCGAAAGTTTGGCTTTGAACCCTAAACAGTCTGTTTAGATAAAGTTCACTCAATTCCTAAACATTCACTGTTGAATGACGCAGCAAAATATTGCGTGTCCCTGCGTTGACGTCACTTCCTGTGAATTTTAGCAAGGGGAAAAGGCATGAAGATGTAATTTTCGAACAACAAGATATATTACATTTCTTTTTGGTAGAACCCAAAGATTACGAATATGTGAAATCCCCACAGGCTGGATGCTCTTACTTCGTGTACGGAACACAGAAATTTAACACTATATAACTGCCCCGTTCTTTAAAAAATCCCGTTTATTAATTTTGTCCTGGAAATAAACCATTCATGAAATAAACCTATCCGAGATAAAGCAAACGGGATGTTTTAAAGAACGAGGCAGTTCTATACAGTGCTAAAATGTTGTGTCCGGTACACGAAGTAAGAGCCCAACTTGGTAATCGGAGACTTCTACGACCGGAGGTAAGACCCGAGTGGAGTTTCACTTCGCTCTCTTAATAATGTTCTTTCCATCTCTCCCGTCCTTCCAAACCAGGTTGGCTCGATATAATAATAATAATAAAAGACGTATTAGGAGCATTATACAATAGTCTCAATGCTCTTACAACAATATATTCTTAAATTTACTTATAAAACTTATTACAGTTTCATTACAAGATAAAGCCTACTACATATATTAACACTATGAACAAAAAACTATTAATTTAAAAAAAGAAAAGTCTTAACTGCAGACTTAAAACTACTTAACATTAAAAGCTTCTAATTTCCTGTGGTAATAAATTCCACAGTTTTGGTGCTGCAACCGAGAATACTCTGTCTCCATCAGTCACTGATGATCTCAAAGCACGAGTAGGTTTATATTTAGTTTGCAAATCAGTAATATAAACAGGCGCCTGGCCATGCAAAGCCTTGAAAGTAATTATTAGTATCTTAAAAACAATCCTTGATCTCACCGGCAACCAGTGAAGATTACGAAGCACAGGGGAGATTAGCAGCTGTATTTTGAATTCGCTGTAACTTGCGAATTAGCAAATTAACTAAACTTAACTTAACAGTCTTAACTCTTAATATAGACATCTTTCATAATGGCTACCATTTTAAATATTATTTTATGTGCATATAAAGTAGCCTTCACAACCTCGTTAGGAAGCAAAGATTCTTTTGAATTGCTGACACACAAACGAGACCAGAAAGGCTAATTTAGATGCACATAAAGGCATATTTAAATTGGCCACCATTGTGAAAGAGGACTATAGGTTGGCTCTTCTCATCTGGAGAGAGGTTAGAAAAATCTCTTCATCGACAAAATGTCTCTTTTAAACCTGTATCTTGCCTGTATTTGTTCTTAAAGAAATATATTTTAATTACATGTATAAAAGTGTTGTGCCGCGTGCATAATATTTTGGGCGTTTTTTGAAATTTCCTGTGTAACCAGGCCTTATTCAAAATGGCCGCCAGTATTAGCTAAAATGGGAGCTATATAATCGTCAGAATTTTGTCACTTAATAACCATGTAAATAACCACTAACCTCAAAACAACAAAGATCCTAAAAACGAGTTTTCTAACCCTTACCGCCGCCTAAAACTCAAAATGCGAGCCCAAAATATTATTCAGGCGCTTATTTTGCAACCCGCCGCGTGATCCGCACGTGGATGCGACTAAAGCCCCCTCGGCGTTTCTCCCTGAGTGTTTTCCCACGCGCCTTCGCGCAAATAAGTACCTTGGGTGCCAGAGCTTCTTTCGCGCTCGCAAGGAGAAAAGGCGGGAGAGCTTGGGGCGGGCCGCGCACGCCCGCTCGCTCGCCCTCCCGCCTGCCTGCGAGCGTGGATGAATCTCTGGCACCCAGGGTAGCAAATAAGCCGCGCAAAGCAAGACAAGCGCCTGGGTACGAGGCTGTAAGGAGGGGGAAGAGCGAAAACGCGCGCGAGGGGAAGGTAATCTAATAAATACATGCTAGCGAAGCCATACCAGAAGACATATTCGTCTACGTATGATCATATTGAGATCATATGCGTTAGATCATATTGAGCTATATACTAAAATCATCATGGAACGATGCATCCGCGGTGTTTAAGGTGTTAATCGTTTTGTGACAACGTATTCGATTGCATTCCCCCAAGTGGTCTCAAGTTAACGCGGTTCTGTTTATTTAGTTCCGTGCAGCACGCTATAGAACACGAAGGGGAACACGCACTTGAACACGGAGGCGTACACTGGCTTATTTCCACCCACGCAGGTGTCGTCTCGTCCCCAGTTTTCGCTTCTTCCGCGAACGGCTCGGTACCCGTAGGGTGAGCTGGGATACAGCAGGTAAAGTCGCAGTCTGGTGCGCACCTCTTTTGACATCGTTCCTCGCAAATTGTTCCTTCTGTTGAAAAAAGATAAAGCACTTTATTTTCTCCAGGTCCGCAACCCTAGAAAATCCAGACAGACATACAGACAGACAGAGACAGACAGAGACAGACAGAGACAGACAGACAGATAGATAGATAGAGACAGACAGACAGACAGACAGACAGACAGACAGACAGACAGACAGACAGACAGACAGACAGACAGAGACAGACAGACAGAGACAGACAGACAGAGACAGACAGATAGATAAGATAGATAAGATAGATAAGATAGACAAGATAGACAAGATAGACAAGATAGACAAGATAGACAAGATAGACAAGATAGACAAGATAGATAGATAGATAGATAGATAGATAGATAGATAGATAGATAGATAGATAGATAGATAGATAGATAGATAGATAGATAGATAGATATAGATAGCTTTGTTTGCATTTTCCAAGGAAGTAATGAAATTGATTTGCATTACAAATCGCAATACAATTTACAGGAATATTTATTTTTTAAACTTTCGTATTTTTGGTATCTAGTACTTTAGTTGAAGAGATGATTTATTAATGATTAAATATATATATATGAAAATTTGAGGTTGGGGCAGTCAAATTTTCATATTCATATATTTGATAAATAAATTCTGATTCTAGCTAAACATTTCTAAAAATAGGTCTTTGGGTAAAAACCTCATTACCAATTAATTTTAGTTTCCTTGCAAATCTCTTGATTTTTCCTTCAAGATATGTATTTTCATACGTTATTAAATTATATATAAATTATTATTGGCCACTTACTTGTTTCTTCTTGCGATAATATTTCGGTTGATGAAGCCACCAGAAATAACATAATGTTAATCAACATTCTATGCAAATTTATATTGAATGTACACTTGTGAATATCTATTCGTGTAACCAACCGAGTTGAAGGAGAATTGACTGTTGCTTGTTCTCGCTTTTTGTGGCAAGGTTTGAACCATTGCCTGAGGAGTTAGTCAAGATAAGAATGAGGAAAATTTTGGGATTTACCGTTCTTGCTTCGGACAAATTGGATTCAAAATCAGGTAACTGGTGTCTTATAAATAATAAATTAACAGAACCAACACCGGCATGCATTTTAAAATTGAAATTTGATCCTGAAATGATGGTGCATGGTAAAAGCATTAATATAGAAGTAACAAAACAGCTATACGTAATATCACAAATTAACAGTTTAACATGCAAATAGATTCCATTTTGCCGTTGTCTTTTCAGTTATAGATGCACAGATGACGTCAGAACGGGTAAGAACAAAAATGTGTTCTGACGTCCTCTGTGTATCTATAACTGAACAGACAACAAAAAATTAAATCCCCAATGGGTTATCAAAGCTGTTGGGGCATGAAAAAAGAAAAACAGCTGCTGACGTGATTTGACGCCATCCATGAATCTGTCCTTTATTAGTAGAAACTGACCATGGTCCATTACAAATGCTGCATTCTGATTGGCTACTCAACCGTTGTCTATTCGTAATAGACCATGATGGCGAAACGCGCTCAAAACAATGGCAGAAAACTCGCGTGTTGGGGAGGTTTCAGATGCGTTTTTGGATAATTTTTTCGAGAATGCATGATTTGTAATAGTCTACTAATTTGTTTCTACTAAAACAATCAGGCATTGTCTATGAGCGAATAGTCCACTCAGGCTTCGTATTTGTTGACTATTCGCTCATAGACAACTCGGACTCGTTATCTAATTGTTAAATAGATCATGGGCAAGAACCAATGAAAATGCGTATATAAGTCACGTGATTGTATAAAATATTATAGTGACAAATCAGAGGAGGTTGGACACTTCGCACGTGATTATCTTGACCAATCAAATAGCGCCTTTTCCCGTTCGACTGAGATAAACTGATCGAGTGGAAAATTCGCATCGAGCTGTAGATTTTTGGATATAACACTATTTTTATTACTATTTTTGTCTTCAAAACTATTTTGAGGGATTGCTTTGTTGTTCTTCTTATCATATACACTGGATTTTTAATAGTAAGTACCTTTTTTCTACATTATTTTGATTGTTGAAATATGTCACTTGATGGACGCCATGCGCCAAAACGCCTTGGTGTTTACAATTTTCGAAGAAGAAAATATTTAAAATGCGTCGGTAAAAATCCCTAATTTTTGCATAATGAGTTAGATTACTTAATATTCTTTCGTTTTAAACCGATGACCCCCCTTGACCCCTCGCTCGTTTCGGAGTTATTCAATGTTGAATAGCATGTATATTTTGGAGTTTGATCAAAATGGCGCCTAATATTTTAACTGGACGAAGAACAACATTACTCATCGTTTTCGTACAAAATTTGAAAATTTCTTCTCAATTTGGACTTTATTTAGTATGAATACAAAGCTAGTTTCAGTATTAAAGATATTTAAAAACTTTAAACATATGTTGTTGTATTTTTTTGTTTTTTACAGATTATTTATTTATTTCAACTTCGGTTGTCATCGTGAGCTTGGGAGGATTCATATCAGCTGTGTAACATTTAAGAAATAGAAATAAGAAAATTACACTGGTGTACAATATTTACAACGTGAAGTTTAAGAGAATTTAAAATTTATGTAAATACATCATTCAGTCTATTCTATTTTGGGTTCTCTTAAACATATCAAGTGTTTATCAAGCTACATTTATGTAAATCGATGTTGTTACTATGCTATCACAAAATGTATATAATCTATTGATTAAATGGATTTACAATTATTATATACTTTAAATATGCATACAGGAAATATTCCATAATATTATTCAGTATTTTATCAATCAATTTAAAAAATTGTGTAATGTGTAAATATGTGTGCCCAAACCAGTATATTTTAACTAAGGCAGTGTAAAGAAACAACTGGCACAAATAAAGTCCTGGTGAGAACAAAATTCTCATCTGTACCTTGAAATTATGGCCTTATTATACATTGGTTGAAGTATTTTAGTCCATATTATTGGTCAAAAGCACTCATTTTTTTGTTTTATTTGATAGAACTATAGCAGCTATTGAAAAATAGTCACTTAACAATGCAATTCAAAAGGAATAAAACAATATTTTAATTGTACTTTTGCATACTGTACACATGTGAACTATGAATCAGGGGATATTTATAGATACTGTAGCTCTGAGCTACACTAGTCTGTTGTTTTTTTATTTCAGGGTTAGGACTAGAGTTTTTATTTGGTTATATTGTATATGGTTAGGGTTTTTGTTCTTGTAAAGATTCTATGACAAAATATGTGTCTATTGTCTCTCTGGTACAAATATGATGCTCAATAGTGTCATATACTGTACATTACATCAAGTACCTTAATTACCTATTATCCTCGACTATCTACAATTTTATTATTTTCATAACTATTATAGTCCTAACCCACCTTATCAACTTTTATCATGGGAGGAAACTGGAAATCCCAGAGAAAATTCAATACTTTCAGCAAAATGCTGACAAGCTCTTCTCACCTGTGATCAAATTTCCAATACGGTGCAGGACTTCAACTCTTACCTCAATGGTGAAAAGTCACAAACAACTGAAGCACCAAAGTTGCAACAACTTACATATAAATTTTTTTATTTACTAGTTCTATGATTTAACTGTACCTAGCAGATTTATAAGACAATACCAAGACCTGCAGATTCAATGACTAATATAAGCAAAGATGGTATATTACAACACTTTTTAATTTTTTATCTTAATAATCTTATAAATAAAAAGAAGTTAAAAAAATAAAAAGTTTAATAGTTGTGAAGTATAATTAGAAGATGCAGGTATATAGACATAAATCAGTGGCAATATGTTCAACTGAATCACACCCTGTTCCATAGTCCATGTCTAAAGAATGACATTGCTGTCCTTTGGGTTAAGCAGCTCATATGTCAGAGTGTATAACCTCCACTTCTTTTCTTCATGAAGTACTTTATGTGCCTCTTCCAAGTAATCTTGGTATACTTTCTCATGACCAAGGCCCTTTCCTCTGTAAACATGTAAGATTTCATGTTATATTATTATAGTTGAACTTCCCTGAGCAACCACCTCTCTTATGTGACCACGGGTCCAAATTACCAAACAGTGTACTGTACATGTATTTTTCTCATTCAAATAATAAACCTCATTGACCACCTGTAAGCCACAAACTACCAGTGGCGAAGTTGGCTATAGCAACTGGTCATGCTATGCAAATTTTGAAACTATTTACATATTCAGATCTTTAGAAATGTATTGTTTTCAAAATATGCAGATGTTTATGACCAGTTGCTATGGCCAGCTTTGCCACTGCCAACAGCTTTCACTGAGTAATTATATTGTGTACTGTTAGCCAAACCACAAAAGCTTTCTTATATATAATATCTACAAAATATCTTTCATATTTTAATTTTTTACCATTTTTATAGCTTATTCTTCTTTCTATTTTAAAACTTTGAACTGACTATAAACAAATATATTTAATAAATATAATGTAAATTAGGGGCCTTAATAAAAAGCCTGTTTAGGTTTCTAGTAGGCCCCTAGCCCTAGCAAATTACGATATTAAACAATGCAAATATAAATAAATAATATGGGCGAAATAAAATTAAATCCTAAAAAAATATTAATAATTACTGACAAATATCCTGTTATCTTCTGTTTGGGATTACACTGTGCATGGAAACAACATTTACATAAATAATTAAACAAATATCTCACTGGTTTTACATAATTAAAAGATTATACCAACCTTAAACAACGTGTTTGTTGTCAGCACATTGATAAGGAACGGAGAGTTAATGCCATCGATTTACTCAATATTCAACTTCTCAAACGACGAACTTGGTATTGTAAAAGAAAATTCAAAAGAAAAATCACAATGAAGGAAATCCCTGCTCTCACTGGTGAAAATTGCATCCTGAAATAATGACATCCTTGCGTATCAAAAGCGTCCATCTTGAGACTTGAGATGTTACCTTCGCAACGAGCAAAGCTCAAATGACAACCAACGTTCTAAAATCAGCGGGCGGACCGTGATCCTTTGCGCGCTACTGTCCAACCTCCTCTGGTGACAAATAATATAATTGTTAATTATATATGTCAAATTTATAATGTCGCTATTATCGCCATTCTTAAGCTTTAACTATACATCAAAGAATATCAAATGTAGTAACCATTATAAGTAAGCATCAGTGTGGAGTCATTTTGCATTTTAACTTTTAAATCACTCCGTCGAGATGACGTCAGTATCCATGTTTGTCCGCTTTTACCCATAATTCTTGCGGCATAACAAATAGCGCATTTGCAATAATTTGTGAGTCAAATTTGGTTTGTTTGTCTGCATTTCGAGCTATTAATAGCAGCAAACGCTACGCTATTACAATTGGAAGTTTAAAAAAATGTCCTGTCTTTGATGTCTTGGTACCAGACCTCTGGATGAACCAAGTGATCTCTAAATATATTTGTTCGGAAAATGAAGCCGGAAGTAGCTCGTGGCCGCCATCTTGTTGGACACGTTATATAGTTTTACTATAGGCGACAGAGACTATCTCTCTTGCTAAAATTAACTGTAATTAGTTGTATAAGTAAAATTAAGAATATATTGTTGTAATACGTCTTTATTATTATTATTATTATTAAAATGAATAATTTGTCGAAGGTTTCCCCCATAATATAGAACGCAAACTACGGCTCCATAACAGCACCTATGAAGCTGGAATTAGCGCGTGGCGTCCATATTGGAGTGATCCGCGGTGGTCACTCCAATATGGCCACCACGCACTAATCCCGGCTTCATTATTATTGCAATGGAGCCGTAGTTTGTGTTCTAAATTACGGGAAAACCTTCGACAAAGTACTGATTCATTTTACCATCTCAAAAGATCAGAAACAGATGTGGTCCAAACAAGATGGCCGCCGCGAAATATTCCCAGCTTCATTTTGTCGCAACATCCGAACAATAGTTGCTCGATCCAGTCTTTATTTAGAGATCAGAAGAACTTTCTCTCAGTTTCCTAAGCAATTAATTATTGAATAGAACCTGTTGATCTATGTAAAGTGCTTTACCAATTGTTATAATCTTTATTTTGTGGATTTAGAATTCAGATTAAAGAATAAATGGACAATCTATGATCTATAAAGTGGTAAGTAGGTTTTTGGCTATTTAATAATATTCAATCGAGCTTTTGACATTAAAAAGCCACCTCAAAGCTTTTAGCTTAAAACTGAAATATTGGATTAGAGTGTATGCTTAAAGTGCCACTACGATGAAAATTCACCTTCGTCTTTTAGATTTTCTTTAGCATAGAATAGTATTTCAGGGTCGAAAGTGATCATCGATGTAAAAATAAACTAAAAAATGGTATTTTGAAGTAAGTATTTTGAGCTCTGAAATCACTATTATTTAGGCCACCATTACTAAAAACGTGTTCCAAGTGAGCCCGCAATTTCAAAAGGTAATATTGTTTGTGACGTCAGATTCTCAATGCTACGCCTGAATTTCGGTCGAGATTATTTGTTTTCTTGTTTTTTTTCGAGAAGTAGATGAAATGTTCAGCTTTTCAGACGAAGAATTTGAAAAAACAACCTTGATTTACTTGAAGAATTAGCCACGTGGAGTTGAATTAGCCGCGTTGAGAATCTGTCGTCACTTCGTTACGCTGGTCAAGAACATGAACGATAATGGCGGACATAACAACTCCAGATTCGGAGTAAGAAAAATAATACTTGCCATCGTCGAATCGCAAAACGGTTTCGACCACGTAATATTTAGAAGCTCTGCTTTATAAATACGTAAAAATATCGATAGGTAAAAATTTGATCGTAGTGGCACTTTAACGATTAGAGTTAATGTTAAACAAGTAGTACATGCCTACAATTAGACCAACTGTTACTGGAGTAACGTGACTGGTCCGACAGATCCGTTGGGAGTCGCTCATTTGAGTTATCATTATTTCGAAGTTATCGGTCGACTTTCGTGGATTCCGTGGTCCCAATTTCCCATCTTAATATCTCAAGATGCGAAGCAAAACAACATCGATCGTAATAATAATACAGTAAATCCAAATAACGGAATCAAGATGTCTCGAAACTATTTGTTAAAACACGTGCTGAATCCTTATTCGTTTACCTAAAGACCAACATTATTTCCAGAAGAAATGGACCAACAGAACAATCGGAAGAAAGCAGCCAGAATTAAGATTGTCAGTATGAGAGACGCCAAAGTGGGGAAGGTGGTTGGTGGATGTGATTCGGCGCGAAATTTGAATTCGCAATTTACCTTTTATAAATTTCGGATTTATTAGATCAGAATTATAAGTTTATTCTTTATTTAGTCATATCGTTACATTTTTCGGCTCTTTCGAACACATTTGGCCCCTGGAATTGGGTATATTTTCAAATATAAGTATAACTCAGATCTGTCTGCCAAGTTGTTGCTCCATGACACCATAAGAGTGGAGGAGCTTTGCCCTTTTATGTGGACAGGATTTGTTTCATAAGGTTCCTGATCGGTGTGCTTAGAACATCCAGACATAGTTTGACTTTGCTCTGTCTTTAAAAAGTTTTTTGAACGTAACTTAAAAGTTACTGTCCATGACCCAACGTTTCGACACTCCAATCTAGTGTCTTCACCAGGGGTAATCGTTGTAAAGTTAGGATCGCTATTTATACCTTCATAAAACCGATGATGATGTTATCTATTAACAAGATGCAAATAAGCTTCTGGTAATAAACAACCGTCATCGCGATTCAATGGGGCGTGGGCGCTATTGATATGCCAAGCCTCCAGACAACGTCTCCGTGATGGTACTGCACGCAGATTAGTGGTAATAATTTTGGAGTTTTCCCACGCAATATCATGGATGGTTATGCACTTGTGCTCCGACAAAGCAGAATTTTCCTTTTTTGAAAAGAAAACAGCCTTTTGGTGTTCTTTTAAACGCGTACGAAAATGACGTTTAGTCTGACCGATGTACTCCTGATCACAGTCATTGCACACAGTCATTGGACGGAATGGCATAAATAGCGTCTTTCCTCTGTTCGCAATACGATCCTTATATATGTTTTGCAAAAATATGAACCAATTTTGAGAAAGGTTTTTGAGGAACTTTTACGTTAAAACAAAGATTCTTATTTAACTTTTACGTTGAAACTACCGATTCTTACAACCAATCAGAACTTCTGAAAGGTGTTATAACATCCCCATAATCGTCCTAATTGTTTTTGCACTTTTTGAAACAACTTGGATGATCAGGACGATAATATGAGAATTACCAGCCTGAAGAGATGAAATTATATGTTTTATTTTGTTTGTCATCTTAGATGTCAAAGCTTTTACTAATTTGGTTCTTTGTATCCACTGTGGTTATTCTACAAGTTTCCAGTAAAAGAAAGGGAAGAGTTTCTGCTCGGCATCGCCCTGATTTCCGCTACTGTATGGACAGTTATCTGTTTCCAAAATTCTTCAAAACATTTTGTCCAGGAAAGGGGGAACGATGGCTAAACACAAGAGCTTCTGTCGCAAGTAAGGGTATATGTTGTTTATTTCTGGTAAAACTTTTGTGACTTTAATTACCATTTGAGACTTTAACCTTTTGTTGTTTCTACTCCCCTCGCAAGCGAGGGTGATAATCTCGCCGCGGCAGGGATCCATTTCTCTACTATACACAAATACACGGCCACGGCGTGCGAGGTTTGGGCACCATGGATGGGGAAAATCCCGTAGGGGGGATAGAAAAGGCGGCGAGGGGATTATTGCAGATTCGTATCATGAAATACAGGATGTAAATATTGCTTGATACTGTCTGTAGCTATAAATCTGATGAACCAATTTTGGGTTGCAACACCCCTACATGTTTGCAACCCCGATACTTGCAATCTCTATGCTATGAAATAGTAATGTCATCTGCATGCGATTTTTTACTAATGTAGAGCATGTTGTCAGTCCACTGCTTGACCAAGACACTGCAAGAAGTTTTGTCACGTCTGTTGGATATCAATCTTCTATCGCACAAACAGAGTCGGGATCCGGATCTGGTGATGTTGTTATAAAGGAGGATTTCTATAATGCCTACCGTGAAGAGTGCTGTTACAAAGGTTGTCGACTAGAGGAGGCGCTTGAGTTCTGCAACACATTAAGCTAAACTAAATGTATTACTTATCACAAATAATTTAGTAATAAATTTTGACACAAATGATAGCGATATTAAATTTATTGAACAACGACGTTTCGATGCCATCCTAAGCATCATTTTCAAGTTGAAATTATTTATATCTTGCCCGCGAAGGCCCTTGAGTTCGTTCAAACTTTAAATGACGTAAGCAAACAGTGGCGCAACATATTTGAAGTCAACGTTCTAAAAAACGCGGGAAATGCAAATAAAACAAGACAAACAAGTTCTATACCTAAATATTATAGCATGCAAAATTTAACTAATAACAATAAATAACACAACATAAAATAAAATAAAAGTTTAAGTGTTAATAGACTGAAACTCACAAACAATTTGGACTTTATTGAGTCCGATGTAACGCATGTAACGTATGAATCTCATGCATGTAACGTATGAATCTCATGCATGTAACGTATGAATAATTTCAACTTGAAAATGATGCTAGGATGGCATCGTTTAATAAATTTGTTTAATAAATTTAATATCGCTATCATTTGTGTCAAATAAATGTATTACAATGAAATAAATATATTATGAATAAACTAAATGGTTGTATACAAAAGAAATAAGTTTAAATGTGCATGTAGTTAATTGAAATCCATGAATAAAACAATGCTAGAAAATAAACTTGTAATAAATTCAAAAAAGGATTAAATTGAATGATAAAATTAAACTTTGATTAATCTTTTATTAAACTAGAATTTTGCTACTATGCTTTGCTTTACATTATTTTAATATGCTTTACTTTGCCTTGCCTTGCATTGCTTTGCTTCGCTTTAATTTGCTTTACTTTGCTTTACTTTACTTTACTTTACTTTGCTTTGCTTTGCTTTGCTTTGCTTTGCTTTGCTTTGCTTTGCTTTGCTTTGCTTTGCTTTGCTTTGATTTGCTTTGCTTTTCCTCGCAATTGCTTTGCTTTGTTTTACTTTGCTTTGTTTCGCTTTACTTTACTTTACTTTACTTTACTTTACTTTACTTTACTTTACTTTACTTTACTTTACTTTACTTTGCTACTTTACTTTACTTTACTTTACTTTACTTTACTTTACTTTACTTTACTTTACTTTACTTTGCTTTACTTTACTTTTTTACTTTATTTTAATATACTTTACTTTAGTTTACTTTGCAATGCAATGCTTTGCTTTGTTTTTCTTTGTTTTTGTTTTACTTTGTTTTATTTTGCTTTGTTTCGATTTATTTTTTGTTTTGTTTTCTTTCGCTTCGATTTGCTTTTCACTTTGTTTTTCACTTTGCTTTACTTTACTTTGTTTTGTTTTGCTTCGCTTTGTTTTGTTTTGATTCGCTTTGTTTATGTTTTGCTTAATTTTTATTCGCTTTATCGTGTGATTCGTGTCGCATTCGATCTTTTTGTTTAAGTTTGGCTTCAAAATAAATGTTTATGGCTATTCGTGTTAAAATAGGGTCAAGGAAAGTCCTTTATTTGGACATTTCATCTGAATTCTTTCTTTTTTATTGATTTTCCCACAACTTATTTCGAGTATTTTTTTGTTTTATTTGGGTAAAACGTTCCGCTATGCTTGCGTGATTTTCGCGTGAAAATTGCGTGGAGCGCGCGACACAATTATTCAATTAATGACCTCACAATTGCCGCTCGAATCTGATTGGCTAGTCGCGTGCTCATTAGTTGCAATTTCCCGCTCACGCACTCATTTGAGAGCTGCCAGTCGTCGTGTACGAAACTGCGCAACTCAGTTCGAAAAGAAATTCAACGCGTGTTGAGAATTTTCAGAAAAAGCTTACTAGAAGTATCATGGGAAACAAAATCTCGTTAGGTCGCATTGTGATCTATTGCGGGTTTCCCAAAAGACGTCGAAAGACCAAGCAAAAGGATGCAGAAATGCAAAGAGAGCTTGCCGCTCGGGAGGCACGCGAAGCCTACACACGGGCCCTGCAGTTTCATGCGAAGTATCCTCAATACATGAGGGAGGTGAGGCTTGCGAAAACCAAGCCTGGCTCCTGGGAGTGGTTCGATCGGAATGTCCTTGGTCGTGATGATGGCGGCCCGATAGGCATTCGCGATAATGATGGTGGCACGATAAACATTGGACATGATGGTGGCGAGACAAACACTGGTCATGATGGTGGTGAGACAAGCCAAGCCGTCCCCCCGTCGGATAACAGCATTGAACTATGTTTCTCGGGGATGCCTGCCACAGACAAACCTTACGAAGTAGGTAACCTTAACTTTTTTGGGGGGGAAGTCGCGTATGAAATATTGCGGGATATGCTTCGGGAGTTTTAAAAGGAGGTCTGAAAAGTAACACGAACACGAGCTCGGAAACCAATGTAAATGTTAGAATTGACGTAAACATAATACAATCTCCGAAGATTGGAACATAAGATTGACAAATAAACAAATTAAAACAAATAAGTCGAAGTTCTTAAAAGAGCTCGACACGGGGAGATGAGGGAACTTTAGTGTCATGGACATAGACAATGATATTTTTCTTTCTATTCACGTCTCATTGCGTCCTAGTTGTTTTTTTACATACCTCGTTTATTTTCCCTATGTACCATTCTTTAATGTTCGCTAATGTACCCTTAATTAATGTTCCATAATGTACCCTTCCTTAATGTTCCCTAATGTGTGATTTAACTGCCCAACGGGGAGTTTAATCTACCCTTCCTTAATGTTCCATAATGTACCCTTCTTTAATGTTCCGTAATGTACTCTTCATTAATGTTCCCTAATGTACCCTTCCTTATTGTTCCCTAATGTACCCTTCCTTAATGTTACTTAATGTTCCCTAATGTACCCTTAATGTTCCATGATCCCCTTAATGTTACTTAATGTTCCCTAGTGTACCCTTGCTTAATGTTCCATAATGTACCCTTCTTTAATGTTACGTAATGTACCCTTCTTTAATATTCCGTAATGTACTCTTCATTAATGTTCCCTAATGTACCCTTCATATTGTTCCCTAATATACCCTTCCTTAATGTTACTTAATGTTCCCTAATGTACCCTTATTTAATGTTCCATAATGTACCCTTGCTTAATGTTCCGTAATGTACCCTTCTTTAATGTTCCGTAATGTACCCTTCTTTAATATTCCGTAATGTACTCTTCATTAATGTTCCCTAATGTACCCTTCCTTATTGTGCTCTAATGTACCCTTCCTTAATGTTACTTAATGTTCCGTAATATACCCTTCCTTAACATTATTTAATGTTCCCTAATGTACCCTTCATTAATGTTCCCTAATGTACCCGTCCTTATTGTTCCCTAATGTACCCTTCCTTTTCTCATAGTCTCACGATTCCGAAGGAACCAAGGCATTGGAGAGCGACTCGCCAAAAGTGACGTCACTTGATGAGGGCGATATATCTGACGTACGTATAATTTATTACTCTAAATAACTAATACCCAGTTCTCTCTACCGAAGATGACCGCCACTGAGGATGCTAATAAGTCTAATACCACAAACACAAGTCTTTCTTATAAGATCACACCAACCTAGACCATCAGTATTACTGATACCCTTGAGGGTTTTTTGGAAGTTTTCTAGTCATAAAGAACATCTGGCACAGTTTTCTTTAAGGCTTTTTGTCACGTTTCGTTTTTGAAGAGGCAAAATTTAAATGCCGTACTTTGTTGTTTCTGAGTGTACGAACATGAGACTCCAGCTGACGCCTTTTTACGACACATTTTGTGAGTCATTGGTAATAGGTGCCCGCAGTCCAGTTATATATGTAGGTCAGTGGTGGTAATCTGAGTTAATGATGGTTATTTATAAAATAACATGTATGCTACGCAGCCTCTGATTGGTCAATACCTGTGTTTGGATCAAGCCATCATGCACGGAACTATCTCCCGCCAAAAATTTCCTTAAGTTTCGCTGCTCGTTCTCTTGTATTATTTTATAAAAGAAATACCTAATGGTTTTTCCGTGTTTGGATAACGTTTTGACACTCCAATCTAGTGTCTTCATCAGGGGTTATCGTTGTAAAGTTATAGGATCCCTATTTATACCCTCGTACAACCGATGATGACGTTACAAGATGCAAATAAGCTTTTGGTAATAAACCACCGTCATCGCGATTCAATGGCGTGGGCGCTATTGATATGCCAAGCCTCCAGACAACGTCTCTGATGGTACCGCGGATTAGTGGAGAACTAAAGAAAGTTCGGTGATGGGTTTTCGGTTGTTCCGTATATTCAAGGGATTACGGAACCAATTAAAAGGATCTTAGGTAGTTTCAACGTAAAAGTTTCTCAAAAACCTTTCTCGACGTTGGGTCATATTTTTGCGAAACCTAAGGATCGTATTGCGAAAGAACAGAGTAAAGACGCTATTTATTCCATTCCGTGCAATGACTGTGATCAGGAGTACATCGGTCAGATTAAAATGCTGTTTTCTTTTCAAAAAAGGAAAATTCTGCTTTGTCGGAGCACGCGTGCGTAACCTACCATGAGATTGCGTGGGAAAATTCCAAAATTATTAAAACTAATCCGCGGTACCATCAAAGACGTTGTCTGGAGGCTTGGCATATTAATAACGCCCACGCCCTATTGAATCGCGATGACGGTGGTTTATTACCAGAAGCTTATTTGCATCTTGTTAATAGATAACGTCATTATCGTTTCTGAGGGTATAAATAGGAATCATAACTTTACAACGATCACCCCTGATGAAGACACTAGATTGGAGTGTCGAAACGTTGGGTCATGGACAGTAACTTTTAAAGTTACGTTCAAAAAACTTTTTAAAGCCAGATGTCTTTTAGAGTTTGTAATTCGTCGTTGAAATCAATCTTTTCAACAGGATTTCTCAAAGAACGCTTCAGAAGAGAATGCTTCAGAAGAGAATGTTGTCGTCTCAAAACAAGCAGACGCCATACCTGCCATCAAACCTGGCCTCGTCGCCATTGCGTTTGCTGATGAAGATACCGTTGTATCGCCTGAAGAGGAGCCTGTTTCGAGAAAAGAGAATGATTGCTCTTCCACCGAATCGGTTGCTTCTTTGGCTTCAGTTCAAGATAAGCCATCACATGCAGAAGACAACACTACCGTCTCAAAACATCAAGTAACCTTCGCTCCTTTAACTTCCACCTTCATTCAGGAAGACGGTGCTAACAGAAGCACCCCTGATTCCATCCAGGCCGTCGTTTCCCCCGTTGTCTCCTCCATCGACAGCGCGAATGATGAGCAATCCGTCTCCAGTCCCTCGAGTCAGCCGACGTCTCATCGTGCCGCCTGCAGTGATGGTCTCCAGTCCTCTCTGAAGCCATATCGTCCATATCTTCATCCCCGACCCAGTCCTCCGGACAAGGAGTCGCGAAAACCTCGCAGCACGGTTCGTCCGCCTGAGGCTCTGGATACTGAGGTCATCTCACGCTCGCCCCAGTTTTCACCCTGTCCACCACCGTCTTCTATATCTCGTACTTCTCGAGAACAGTCCCTGGTGAGTATCTCGGACTCTGGGTGCGAGGCTACTGAATCGTCCCGTCATCCATTGCTACGCGAGTCTTTGGCTTCAAGCCAAAGTTCCTGTTCATCTCAAGAGATACACCTACCTCGGTCGGCGAAAGATCTCCCGAAAGACGTATCTAACGACGGTGGTCGACCAAAACGTAGACGTAGCTCTAGAGTTGGCTTGGTGTTGGGTCAGTACGCCGGGAACCGTACCAGGGTGTCCAGGCCTTTTCAGGTCAAACCTCCTTGTACCACTCGTCCCAAACGCCGGCCATCACTGAAGTTGAATGGCCAATGCGTGTACAACAGTGGATATCCAAGTATGGTTGGGGACCGCATTGAATCCGCCTCAGAGGACGAGGAATTATGGGAGAAAAATACACCAAAAACAGCGATAAGAAGACACGGTAATTACGGGATTAATGTATTTACATTCTATATGTTATATACTTGGTATATATACTCTGATCTCTAAATAAAGACTGGATCGAGTAACTATTGTTCAGAAAATGAACCCGGAAGTAGCTCGTGGCGGCCATCTTGTTGGGACCACGTTATATAGTTTTAATATAGGCAACAGAGACTATCTGTCTATTTTTAAGATGCTAAAATGAATCAGTTGTCCAAGGTTTTCCAATAATATAGAACACAAACTACGGCTCCATAACAGTAACTATGAAGCCGGAATTAGTGCGTGGCGGCCATATTGGAGTGACCACGGTGGTTACTCCAATATGACTGCCGAGAAATATTCCCGGCTTCATAGTTACTGTTATTGAGCCGTAGTTTGTGTTCTAAATTACGGGAAAACTTTCGACAAATGATTCATTTTAGCATCTCATAAGATCAGAGACAGATAGCCTCTGTCCCCTACAGTAAAACTATATATAGCGTGGTCCCTTCAAGATGGCCGCCACGAGCTACTTCTGGCATCATTTTTTCGCAGCATCCAAACAATAGTTGCTCGAACCAGTCTTTATTTAGCGATCAGTGGATATATATCAAGTATATACTGGTTGACAATACGTGGACGATCGTCAAGCTCATATCCTCAGAAAATGACTCTGAGTCCCGTACAGGAATCGAACCTGTTACCTTCTGATTGCCGGTGAGACGCTCTAACCATTGAGTTACCGAGACTCAGATGGAGAGCGAAGGTTACAATGATGTACTGGTTCGATTGATATATGTACTGCCTATGCGGCAGTCACTATATATCAGTAATGCTTGGATGCGTTAATATACACACTGTTGTAGTGAATGTGGGAGAGCTCGGAGTAGACAGACGATACATGGACGATCGTCAAGCTCATATCCTCAGAAAAATGATTCTGAGTCCCATACAGGAATCGAACATATAGTGACTGCCGCATAGGTAGTACATATATCAATCGAACCAGTACATCACTGTAACCTTCGCTCTCCATCTGAGTCTCGTTAGCTCAATGGTTAGAGCGTCTCACCGGCAATCAGTAGGTTACAGATTCGATTCCTGTACGGGAGAATAATTTTTCTGAGCTTGACGATTGTCCACGTATCGTCTGTCTACTCTGAGCTCTCCCACATTCACTACAACATTGGGTATATTACAAGGCTCAAAATAACGGCCGGTCAACGGGCAATGACCGGCCAAAAATGCCTCTTGACCGGTCACTTTTTTACCTCACCGGTCGTTTTTCTCTTCGGCATATCTGCTGAAATCGTGTCAGAGAAAGACTGTATATTTCATGGCGAGTACGCAATTTCACTGTAAGTACGTCAAGTTACGTACGACAAAAACATTGTTTGTTCTTGTCCAAAACGTAAATATTGTCAAAAACGTAAAGAGGGGGTTATAGTATTCTTAAAGATAGGATGCCATGGGTTATCTATGTTTGGTGTGTGGCACATCGCCTTGAGCTTGCTGTCAAGGAAGTTTATTACTCAATATTAAGATTATATCTAGAAAACAATTTTATTTACTTTAGACAACCACCTAATCAACGATGATAACGTTGCCTGTTCACTTTTACAATGTGATTGCTAACGTCTTGAGCGTTTAAAACATGAAACAATAAAAGCGATGTCTCGAAACAAATTCGTTATTATTTGTTTCACTGTAAGTGTATGCTTATTAATGACCGCTCAAAAACAGATTTTGACCGAGCTAAAATCAAGTTGAACGGTCATTTTGACCGGCAACATACCGGCCGTTATTTTGAGCCCTGTATTAACGTATATATTGGTTATTAACATATACAGGAAAATGTTGGGTATCTAACACATCCTATTATACACTTTATTCGCGGTACAACAACCTTTTAAAGTTCCCCGTTAGTAATTTTGGCTATTTTATTTTTTAAAGTTTTTCGTGGTAACATTGCGGGTCATGATGATCTCATTCCTGGTAGTCAGTTGGCGAAGCACTTTGACGAGGAAGATGTCACTGTTTACCTCAAGGAACGTCGTGACCAGGTACGAGACTCGGGGGGCTGGCACTAGTTTCTATCTAAGGTTGTGGTGACGTCATTTCATCTAGTTACGAAATCTCCCAATATTTCCCACGTAAAGTTGTTGGCTCAGGTTTTCGTACTCGCACTCGGATTAAATATTAGTCATTACTTTTATTTTCTATTTAGTCATTATGTAGTCAGACATAGTTTGGCGCTACTCTGGCTTTAAAACGTTTTTTTAACGTAACTTTAAAAGTTACTGTCCATGACCCAACGTTTCAACACTCCAATCTAGTGTCTAATGTCTTCATCAGGGGTGATCGTTGTAAGGTTAGGATCCCTATTTATACACTCATAGAATCGATGATGACGTTATCTATTAACAAGATGCAAATAAGCCACCGTCATCGCGATTCAATGGGGCGTGGGTGCTATTGATATGCCAAGCCTCCAGACAACGTCTCTGATGGTACCGCGGATTAGTGGTAATAATTTTGGAATTTTCCCACGCAATCTCATGGTAGGTTACGCATGCCTGCTCCGTAAAGCAGAATTTTCCTTATTTGCATCTTATTAATAGATAACGTCGTCATCGGTTCTACGAGGGTATAAATAGGGATCCTGACTTTACAACGATCACTCCTGATGAAGACACTAGATTGGAGTGTCGAAACGTTGGGTCATGGACAGTAACTTTTAAAGTTACGTTCAAAAACTTTTTAAAGCCAGAGTAGCGTCAAACTATGTCTGATTTATCACCTGGTTGCGTTGGGAAATTATTATTTAGTCAATCATATGCTTATTTATTACTCATTATTCTGTTTTTTTCATAACAGTGCAACCATTATCATTACGGTTTACCTTCCATCAGCTACAATGCTTGTCACCAACCAAGACAGAGGAAGGAACACGTGTCTGGAGCCATGATGCCATCCGGTTAGAATACTTATGATTTAATTAATGAATTGATTATGACTAAATTGGAATTAATTAATGGCTAATTGCAGCAGTAGATTTTGAATTGCCAGTCGATGTTGATTGCGAACTAATTATCAACTATAACTGAGTTTTGAATCAATCAGATAACATGAAATTATTATGAACTTTTTCAATTAATTTTTGAATCCGCGATTAATGCACGATTAATTAATTTATTAACATTAATGATGAATTGCAAACTAATTATGTTGATATTTGAATTAATTATGTATTAATTTGTAGATTTGCAAGTCGAATTTTTCTGAATAAATACAGTCTTAAGTACAAAACATTTATTAGTATAATGTATCTTCTTTTTGCAGTCTTGCGTGAGCCGGTGTCTGTTGAAGGTTCAGCTGTACTTAACGTTTTGAAGAGCCTTCACGAAGAACTACGACTATTTCGTCTGGACACGACCAGACACTTGCCAAGACTGTTCAGCTCCATTGAAAGACGACAGAGAATCCTTGAGTGTCGCATGGACGTCTTAGACTCGCGCAAGGTCGACTTCAGGGAGAGTGGTGACGAGACTATACAACAAGAGCTGAAATCACTTCGCGACAGCCTGTTGGTTCTTCAGTCGGTATGTATGAGGGAAGGGAAGGGAGGGGAGGGGAGGGGATAGGATAGGATAGGATAGGAAGGGAAGGGAAGGAAAGGAAAGGAGAGGAGAGGAAAGGAAAGAAAGGGAACGGAAAGGAAAATAAATCAATACTTTGAAATTACCTTTCTTGTTGTGTTTTTGGTTAGAATGCTCAATTGCCAAGACTGTTCGACTCCATTGAAAGACGCCAGAGAATCCTTGAGTGTCGCATGGACGTCGTAGACCCGCGCAAGGTGACGAGAGTGTACAATGGTGACGAGAGTGTACAACAACAGTTGAAATCACTTTGCGACAGCCTGTTGGTTCTTCAGTCGGTATGTATGGAGGAAGGGAAGGGAAAGGAAGGGAAAGGAAGGGAAGGGGACGGGACGGTTGGGGATGGGGATGGGATAGGAAGGGAAGGGAAAGGAAGGGGACGGGAGGGGAGGGGAGGAGAGGGGAAAGGAAGGAAAGGAAAGGAAAGGAAAGGAAAGGAAAGGAAAGGAAAGGAAAGGAAAGGAAAGGAAAGGAAAGGAAAGGAAAGGAAAGGAAAGGAAAGGAAAGGAAAGGAAAGGAAAGGAAAGGAAAGGAAGAAAAGGGAAAGGAAGGGAACGAAACGGAACGGAAACGAACGAAAGGAAAATAATTCAATACTTTGAAATTAACTTTCTTGTTGTGTTTTTGCTTAGAATTCTCAAAAACGGAAAGAAGTGGAGACTAAGGCGGAATCAAGCTTTAGACTTGATAAGGATATGCAAATAGAAGGTATTTCTAGCACAACCTCCCTTCACATATATATCTCAGTCGTGATGCTATCAGAACTACCTTTCTCGTAGATATTGAAGACGAGATACCTTTGGACATGGATGGTCATGAAGCACAAACCCAAAGTGCGCCTGTTATTTCCACCAGTGTGCCTAGGATTTCAAAGACACCCCTCGTAGCCACCAACGTCGTGGCCGAAAAGTACAAATCTCGCACTACAAATGTGAGATATGTCCCTGATCAAAATATCCAAGCGACAGGAACGACTTCATTAGTAGAATCTGTTAAGGAGTTGGGTAGCGGTTTTGCTTTTGAGATGCCAATCAAGAAATCCACCGAAACAGAAATGCAAATAATTTCAGCTGTAAAACCTGGTACAACTAACATCCAGTCTGGTCCCGGTGATGTACAATCTAGTGAAGAAGACATCCCAAAAGGCGTCCACTCCATTGGTAAAGACATTGCAGAAAACATCCAATCTGATATAGCAGACATTCCAAAGTCTGGTACAAAAAAAATCTCAGAGGTTACCCTGTCTGGTGCTGAAGGAATCCCAGAAAACATCAAGTGTGATCCTGAATTCGACAGAAAGACAATAAATAGAAAGTCTATCGCGCAGAGAGACATCAAGTGCGCTGTGGGAACAGGAACTTCAATATCTGCTGAAAAAGAAGACACGCAATGCGACAGGCAGACTTCGTTTATAGAATCAGTTACTGCAAATGAGGTTGCAATTGTTTCCGTTTCAAAGGAAGATAATCAATCTAAAGAAGAGAGATCAAGACCGAAATCGGTCGAATATCTAGTAGACTCTGGACCAGTTGTAAACCAGGGCCATCGTAGAGCGTTTGTGGATGCAGAGGAACCACATCGTGCATTTTATTCAGAAACTAAATCGTCAGAAAGTGGTGAGTACAAAGCAAGATGTATCAGTGCCCCCCTTCAAATAAGCGGCCCCTTTTTTGGAAATGGAAACCGTGTTGTTATGACGAATTCCATTGTAAATAACTTGGTGGGTGTGGATGACTAATTGCTGCATATGATGTGGTGCCTTAGGCTGTTGTTTAGAAAGCTTGTGGTTTATCTTTGGTAGATGGACAAGAAAAGGTGAATGAAGAAGATTTATCCATTTCTGATCCCATCTTCCCCTGTGCTGAAGATAAAGCTTCAAAGCCGAAGAAGACCGGCCATTTAAAAAAGTTCCAGGACAGTATGTGCCCTAAGCCTACTGGGTTTGTGGAAGGACAGAGTTCTCGGAAACGGGAAGAAGTGGAGTCTAAGGCGGCATCAAGCTTTAGACTGGACAAGGATATCCAAATAGAAGGTATTTCTAATATTTTCATTCACATGAAATATCTCGGTCTTGCAATCATAACTATAAGATGTGTGAAGTTGATCGTCCAGGTTGTTGTAGTCTTCAGAAAGACTGTTGTTGGTGAATGACGTTTCGACGGCCTCAGCGGGGTCATAGTCTTTCACAATAGTCTTTCTCAAGACTACAACAACCTGGACAAATCAACTTCACATGATACTCCTAGGTTCAAACCATTTACTTAACTATCTTTCTCGTAGATGTCGAAGACGAAATATCTTTGGATATGGAGGGTCACGAAGAACAGACCCAAAGTGCGTCTGTTATTTCCACTCACACCCCTGAAGTTCCAACGGCATCCCTTAGAGCCAAGGTCGTGGCCGACACACGCATATCACATACTACAAACGCGAAATATGTCCCTGATCAATCGACTGGAACGACTGCAATGACTCAATCGACTGGAAAGAGACGTAGGGTGTTTGATTTTGCGGTGCCAATCAAGAAAAACATCGAAACAGAAATTAAAAGCATTTCAGCTGGAAAATCTGGTACAACTAACATCCAGTCTGGCCCAGATGATTTACAATCTGGTGAAGAAGACATCCCAGAAGACATTCCAGAAAACATCCAATCTGATATAGTCTTACACATTCATTCTGCTACAGAAGAAAGCTCTGACGTTACTCTATCTGGTGCTGACGAAATCCCAGAAGACATCAAGTCGGATCCTGAATTCGACAGAAAGACAGTAAATAAAAAGCCTGTCACGCAAAGAGACACCAAGTGCGCTGGGGAAACAGCTGGGACTTTAATATCTGCTGTAAAAGAAGACACGCGATGCGATAGTCAGACTTCGTTCATAGAATCAGTAACAGCAAATGTGATTGCGATTGTTTCTGTTTCAAAAGAAGATGATCAATCTAAGGAAGAGAGATCAACAACGAAATCTGACCATGACTCTGGACCAGTTGTAGACCAGGGACGTCATAGACCTTTTGTGGATCCAGAGGAACCACGTCGTGCGATTTATTCGGCGACTAAATCGTCAGAAAATGGTGAGTACAGAGGAAGATGTATCAGTGCCCCTTCAGATAACACCTTTTCCAATAAGTGACTCCTTCGAATGAACGATCCCTTCGAGTGAATGACATCTTCGAATAAGCGATTCCTTCGAATGAGGGATACCTCTCGATTAAGCAACACCTTCCTCACTTCTTTTGAACTATTTTTTCAGTGTACGCCGTCGATACATAACATATTCATCACACGAACCACCATTTCATCATCCTTCGCAGCTATTTTATTGCATTTTTCTTTAAACAAATCTTCTTGACGTTTTGTACCAAGCATCCTCCTGGGATAAGTCCTGTTGATTTAAGTCCCCCCCGGCATTTGTACTTTGCTTTCAGTATTTTAATTTCGTGAAATAATTTCAGCTTCAAAATCTGGTGCAACTAACATCCAGTCTGGCCCAGGTGATATACAATCTGGTGAAGAAGACATCGCAGAAGACATCCTGTCCAGTGATGAAGATATTTCAGAAGACATACAATCTGATATAGAAGACATTCCAGAAAGCAGCCAGTCTGGTACAGAAGACATCACACTAAATACCTTGTCTGGTGCTGAAGAAATCCCAGAAAACCTCATCGCTGGATTTTACATGGAGACAGTAATTGTAAAGTCTATCACACAAGGAGACATCAAGTGCGCTGGGGGAACAGGAACCTTTATATCTTCTGAAAAAGAAGACACCCGATGCGATAGTCCAACTTCGTTCGTAGAATCAGTTACAGAAAATGAGATTGGAATTTTTGCCGTTTCAAAGGAAGATGATCAATCTAAAGTTGAGAGATCAACAACGAAACATTCTGACCATGGTTCTCGACCAGAAGTAGACCAGTGTCGTGATAGATCTCTTGTGGATCCAGAGGAACCACATGGCGCAGTTTCGTTGGAGACTAAATCGTCAGAAAGTGGTGAGTGTAGAAGAAGATGTATTAGTGCCTCTTTCGAATAACGCCCCTTTCTATTACTTGCCCCTTTGAACTAGCGACCACTTAGAATAAGCGATTCCTTTGATTGAGCGACCCCCTCTAGATTAAGGTACCTCTATAGTCTAAATCACGTGAAATTGCATCCCCCCATAAAACGTTTTGTAATGCAGATCAGAGCAATATTTTGGTTCATTGCATAGCTCTAGCGGTGGTCTTGATTGTTGAAACGTTTCACACTTATAGCATTTGTATATCTAGAGAAATTGTGTTTATGATATGTGGCAGATTTTATGCAAATTAGTTTTCTGGATTTATTGGAATTTCTCCACTCAGGTAAACTTTGAGGGTATAAAACTGTTCAGTAAACAAGACCACCACTAGAGCTATGCAATGAACCACGATGAAGCTCAGATCTGCATTACAAACATTTTTATGCGGAAAAATGCAATTTCTCATGATTTAGACTATCGACTATTTCTCGTAGATATCAAAGACGATCTTCGAGAGACGTGGAGAACAATCCGAAAGTGCGCCTGTTATTTCCACCAGTGTCCCTAGAGTTCCAACGGCTCCTCTCATAACCAATGTCATGGACAATACATGCGTATCTCATACTTCAAGTGTGAGATATGCCCCTGATCAAAATATCCAATCGACTGGAACGGCTTCAGCAGTAGAATATGTGCGGGTCTTTGGTTTTGAGGTGCCGAGCAAGAAAACCTCTGAAACAGAAATACGATTTGGTGAAATCGTTTCAACTGCAAAATCTGTTACAAGTAACATCCAAACTGGCTCTGGTGATATACAATCTGATGAAAACAACATCCCAAATGACATTCAATCCGCTGGTAAAGACATTCCATCTGATACAGAAGACTTTGTGTCTGGTACAGACGACTTTCTGTCTGGTACAGACGACTTTCCGTCTGGTACAGACGACTTTCAGTCTGGTGCAGAAGACATTCAGTCAAGCTCAGAAGTTACCCTGTCTGGTCCTGAACTAATCCAAGAAGACATCGAGTCTGATCCTGAATTCGACAAAAAGACAGTAAATACAAAGTCTATCACGCAAAGCGACACCAAGTGCGCTGGAGGAACAGGAACTTCAATATCTGCTGAAAAAGAAGACACGCGATGCGATAGTCAGACTTCATCCATAGAATCAGTTACAGCAAATGAGATCGGGACTGACTCCGTTTCAAAGGAAGATGGTCAATCTAAAGAAGAGAGATCAACAGCGAAATATATTTCACATGTAGTACACCATGATTCTGGACCAGATACAGACCTGGCTCGTGATAGACATGTTGTGGATCCAGAGGAACCACATCGTGCAATTCATTCGGAGACTAAATCCTTAGAAAGTGGTGAGTACAAAGCAAGATGTATCAGTGCTCCTTTGCATGAGAGACTCGAATTCTTGGAATAAGCAATTCCTTCGAATATAGCGACCTCTTTAGATTAAGCGACCACCTTCCATGGCCGTAGGAAACAGGAGGCGGGGGGAGCCGGCGCCCCCTTATTCTCCGGAAGCAGGGGGCCAAGCCACCCTAAAAATTCGACGTCAAAGTACGAGTTTTCTGCTTCCAGTTAGGACAGACCATACGTAGGAATATCCGATCTTTACATCCGACCTTGGTATTTTCTTCGCTATAATTCTAACTAGAAAATCAAATAAGCAATTACTGCTGATGCCTCATATAGATTTCAAAAACATTACGCGGCCGGGAGGCACTTGCTCGTACACAAGTTTCAAACACAGACCAGTTCAACCATGTGCAACTACTTTACTTCCTTCATCAATATCTGACTAGTTTCATCAGATATTGATGAAGGAAGTAAAGTAGATTAAAATTATGCTGTTTATGATCATAATATTTTGTTGTAAAACTGACCTCAAAACGCAGGAAATCGCGTTTCAGAGAGTGAGAAAATCAAAAATGTTCAGGGGGACCTTATCTTCGGACTACCTAGTGGGTTCTCGCGCCTTCGGTGCTCGACAAGCCCCCCAAACCTAAAACATCTTCCTACGGCCTTGCCACCTTCCACACTAATACATGCATGGACGTTTGCTGTAGTTTGTTAAAAAAAATTCGATTTCATTTCAAATATTTTACATTCAAGTTCGTTGACTATTTTTTGTACGCCATCGAAACACAATGTTTCCTTGGAGCAGTCACTTCGTGAACTTTTCATCATCGTTTGGTTTTACAATTTCTTGACATTTTCTATTCGTCTTCCTCGAATATAAGCCTGCTCCTTTCAGTCTTCGAATTAATAAGCACCTCGTGAAGCTTTGTCAAGGAAACACGGAATATTTTCTTTCCTTTCAGGTTTTCAAACCAACGTGCAATGTGGTGACATTATTTCAGCTGCAAAATCTGGTGCAATTAACATCCAGTCTGGTTCTGATGAAGAAGACATCCCAGAAGACATCCAGTCTGCTGGTGACGACATTCCAGAAAACATCCAACCTGATATGGAAGACATTCCAGAAAGCAGCCAGTCTGATACAGAAGACATCTCACTAAATACCTTGTCTGGTGTTGAAGAAATCCCAGATGATGTCACCGCTGGTTCTACGGAGACAATAATCGCAAAGTCTATCACACCAACAGACACCAATTGCTCTGAAGAACAGAAACTTTAATATCTTCTGAAAAAGAAGCAACGCGATGCGATAGTCGGACTTCGTTCATAGAATCAGTTACGGAAAATGAGATTGGGATTGCATCCGTTTTCAAAGGAAGAGAGATCAACAACGAAATCTGTTAGTCGTCACCAAGACTCTGGACCAGTTGTAGACCAGGGTCGTCATAGACCTCTTGTGGATCCAGAGGAAACCACGTCGTGTAGTTTCTTCGGAAACTAAATCGTCAGAAAGTGGTGAGTACAGCTAGGAAGATGTAAATCAGTGTCTCCTTTGAATAACGTCCCCTTCGAACAAGTGGCCCTTTCGAAGAAGTGCCCCAATTGGAATGAGCGATCCCTTGGAATGAGCGATCCCTTGCAATGAGCGATACCTTGGAATAAGCGAATCCTTGGAACAAGCGAACCCTTGGAATAAGCGACCCCATGGAATGAGCAACCCCTTGGAATGAGCGATCCCTTGGAATGAGCGACCCCATGGAATGAGCGATTCCTTGGAATGAGCGATCCCTTGGAATAAGCGACCCCTTGGAATAAGCGAACCCTTGGAACAAGCGAACCCTTAGAATGAGCGACTCCATGGAATGAGCGACCCCTTGGAATGAGAGATTCCTTTGGAATGAGCTACCCCTTGGAATGAGCGACCCCATGGAATGAGCGATTCCTTGGAATGAGCGATCCCTCTAGATTAAGCCACCTTCCGAACTCCCAAAATTTAATTCTTAAAATTTCTGCGCGCGAATGTTCGTAGAAACAAATTTTATTTTTCATTTCAAATCTGATATAGTAGAGATCCCAAAAAGCAACCAACCTGCTATAGTAGACTTTCAGTCACCGACAAAAGAAAGCTCGGGAAATATCCTGTCTGTTACTGAAGAAATCCCAGAATATACCAAGTCTGCACCTGAAATTGACAGAATGACAATAAACACAAATTCTGTCAAACCAAGAGACACCAAGTGCGCTGGTGGAACGGGAACTTCGATATCTGCTGAAAACGAAGACACGGGATGCGATAGGCAGACTTCGTTTATAGAATCAGTTACAACAAATGAGATTGGGATTGTTACAAAAGAAGAAGAGAAATCAACAACGAAATCTGTTTCACATCTAGTACACCATGACTCTGAACCAGAAGTAAACCAAGAACGTGATAGAGATATTGTGGATAAGACGTCTATACATCGTGCAGTTCATTCGGAGAATAAACCGTCAAAAAGTGGTGAGTATGAATATTTATTAGAAGTGTGAAGTTGATTGTCCAGGTTCTTGTAGTCTTGAGAAAGACTATTGTTGATGACCGCCGCTGAGGCCGTCGAAACGACGTCAGTCACCAACAATTGTTTTCTTAAGACTACAACAACCTGGACGCGCATCTTTACTCTTCTAATGTTACTCCTAGGTTCAAACCATTTAGTTTATGAATAGTAGTTATATAAGTGCCTCCTTTGCATAAGTTTTTTCTTTGGAATAAGCGATTCCTTAATGAGCGACCCATCTCGATTAAATCTTTACTGTCTGGCCCAGTGCCCCAGTCAAAACATAATGTGTCTTGTTCGGGAAATTTAAAAGCATTGGTAACAGCCGATTTATCGAGCTTTCAGAAAATATATAGCTTTTATAACAGTTATTGTTATTTCTAGAGATATCAATAGAACAAAGAGGTGGTTCAATTTTGGATGTTTTTCAGCCGAACAGGAAAGAGTTAAGCAACCTCCTTCCACACTCACTCTGTACTATCTAGTTCGTCCAATTTTCTTTTTTTTTTCAAATCTCTCACATTTCTCATGGAGTGCATCGAAAATTTCTTGTAGGATTTGTTTTAATTCGAATTTTTAATCGCTAAGTATTGCTTCTGTTACGGTTCCTAAAACTGTTGTTTAGAAAGCTTGCGGTTTATCTTTGGTAGATGGGCAAGGCAAAGTGAATGAAGACATCGAAGAAGATGAAGATTCATCCATTTCTGATTCCATTTTCGCAAGTGCTGAAGCTAAAGTTTCAAAGCCGAAGAAAACCGGCCCAGACCCCAACTCGGCTGTTATGCAGAAGTTACACGCGATTACTAAGAAACTGCAACCGAATAATATCCTGAAAGAAATGGCGGCCAATCAGGCATTGAAAGAAGAACGCGAGAAACAGGAGCGTCAGGCGAGAGTCAAGTTGTACCGGAACAAACAGCCCGGATTAAGGAACCTTGAAGCGTTCCGGGATAGTGTGTGCCCCAAGCCTGCTGGGTTTGTAGAACGAGAGATAACTGCTTCTGAATATTTTCAGCACATGCTTGACATCGAAACTGCAGTACCGGGCATACATGTTGAAGAGGTTTTAGATGCCGGAGGTCCGGTTCCATATGGATCAAACCTCGGATTGTTGGAAGAACCACCATCACATGGGTCACAGGTTTTTTCTTCACCGTACGACGCCCGGGGGTCTTTGCCCGTTCCGGGTTTTGGTGGTAGGAGCGCAGACAAGTTCCCAAAGATTGGTTCGAATTTTCCATCTCTGGAACCAGGATCTGAAATGAACAATGGATTGGCTAGAAAAGTAAGTGTCCGTTGGTTTTTGCGTTTCCGAAGGTTACATGTTGTACACATATGTAACTTTTGCTCTACCATCTGAGTCTATGTAGTTCAATGGTAAGAGCATCTCACTGGTCATCAGAAGGTTACACGTTGTACACATGTGTAACTTTTGCTCTCTCATCTGAGTCTATGTAGTTCAATGGTTAGAGCATCTCACTGGTCATCAGAAGGTTACACGTTGTACACATATGTAACTTTTGCTCTACCATCTGAGTCCATGCTGTTCAATGGTTAGAGCATCTCATTGGTCATGGGCCTTTATTATGTTTATTGTCATCGAACATTGTCTTTCTCGAAAATCTAGACCAGTTCCATGGCCGCAGACCAAGGACGTTCAAAATTGGGTATTCCGGTAAACCCTTACAATGGCCAATCAATGCACGTTCCCACTATCCAACCAGATTTCGATGAATACATAGAATCCGACATGGACTCACAGTACAACATTCTTGGAAATACTGGTCTTGAAGATTCCAGAAATTATGGAACCACAAACCAGGATCGTTCATTTGACTATCCATCTCCGTCATCGAGTTTGAATCAACTTTCGACGCCGTCACCCAAATACCGTGTACCCGAAGCAAGGAAGCCATCCGCTTTGCTCCCATTAAACACTAACCAACTCAGACAAACGTCGGGTAAAAATGGTGGCACGACATCTTCCCGCGACCTTTCGTCGAAGGTGGCCAGTTTTGAGGCTGCGTTGGGTTTCAGCAATAAGAGCGACCCCTGGAAACCAGCTTCGTTGCCTGGCATCCAGATGAATGTTGGCAGCATAAAAAATTCTGCTGACCCGCTATCATCTCTCACCCCGAAACCAAAGTCTTCTTTCTCCTCCGCGTCATTACTTAGCCCTATAAAGCGGTCAGCACTGCCTGGTATTGGTCAGAAACCTTTGCCCGGAATTGGTTCTTCCCAGAAAAGTCTTCCAGGCCTCCAAACGTCCACAGACGTGAATAGAGCTCGCCAAAATAGTACGTTTTTCACTGAAATTAAGTGTTTCTTTTCCTACCTTTTTATTGTATTTGCTTTTTGTTTGTCGGTCTATTTGTTTCTTTGTTCGTTATTTTGTTTTGTTGGTTTGTTGTTTCGGATTTTTGTTCTCATAAGCATTCACTCGTCAGTTTATATTTAACAAACATAGAAAATTGTTTGAGAGTCTCTGACGTGAATGGGGATGGCTAAAAGGGATGACTCAAAAGGACCTTTCTGTTTTTGTCTGGTCTTTAGTTTTGGTTAGGTTAGGATTAGAAGTTCTAGAAAATGTGAAGGTGCTTTTGAGTGATCCCTTTTAGCCTTCACCGACGTGGTTGTGGAAACACGAGTTGAAGCCAAGTGTTTTCAGGTCACAGCACAGAGACACAAAGGTCATTTTCTATTTGTTTTATAAAATAGCAAGTGTCTTACAACAGAGGTAATGTAATATAAAATGAAAATGAGATCATTAAATAATAGAATACGTTTGGCCGGGTATCTATAACGTGTCTAACGTGTCTAACGTTAAGTTGTTTTCCCAACTTCTCGAGTGTTTTTTATTACTTCTCGAGTGTTTTTATTACTTCTCGAGTGTTTTTATTACTCACGAGTGTTTTTATTACTTCACGAGGATTTTTATTACTTCACGAGGGTTTTTATTACTTCTCGAGTGTTTTTATTACTTCACGAGGGTTTTTATTAATTCTCGAGTGTTTTTATTACTTCTCGAGTGTTTTTATTACTTCACGAGGATTTTTATTACTTCTCGAGTGTTTTTATTACTTCTCGAGTGTTTTTATTACTTCACGAGGGTTTTTATTAGTTCTCGAGTGTTTTTATTACTTCACGAGGGTTTTTATTACTTCTCGAGTGTTTTTATTACTTCACGAGGGTTTTTATTAATTCTCGAGTGTTTTTATTACTTCACAAGGGTTTTTATTACTTCACGAGGATTTTTATTACTTCTCGAGTGTTTTTATTACTTCTCGAGTGTTTTTATTACTTCACGAGGGTTTTTATTAGTTCTCGAGTGTTTTTATTACTTCACGAGGGTTTTTATTACTTCTCGAGTGTTTTTATTACTTCACGAGGGTTTTTATTAATTCTCGAGTGTTTTTATTACTTCTCGAGTGTTTTTATTACTTCTCGAGTGTTTTTATTACTTCACGAGGATTTTTATTACTTCACGAGTGTTTTTATTACTTCTCGAGTGTTTTTATTACTTCACGAGGGTTTTTATTAATTATCGAGTGTTTTTTTATTACTTCACGAGGGTTTCCATCACGTTATAGAGACCCAAGCAAGCGTATTCTAGTATTTTTACAAAATAATTCAGAAACAATTTCTTATACTTTGAATAATTACGATATATAACGCTTTTGATTTAATGCAAATTCTCATTAGTTACTGACGTCATTCCGGTCTCGGCCGTAGCCTGATAGGCAAGCTGACCAATCACAGCGTGCGTAAAATGTGGCTCGACCAATCACAGCTTGCGTAAAACGAGACTCGTCTAATCAGAGCCTGTGTAAGACACTTGTTATTTTATAAAACTTGATGGAACACGAAAAACGTTTTTTATTTTTACTTAAACCCTGCCTTAAATCACGTTGTATTAACTTGTGTATTATATAGATTCTGCTGTTATGTCGTCTGACTATGATGTTTATGGTTTCAATCCTCCGTCACATCGTAATTCGTTATCCAAGAAACCATCAACAGTATGTATCCTTATTCGTTTTTCTATTGATTGTTTTACTTTTCTAGTTTCTGTTCCGTCCATCCGGCCCGCTTTCATCTCGAGTAACGAGTGCAAACGCCAAAATAATAATTATTTATTATATAGATGAAATATTAGGTTTTATTGTATAGATATCGATGAAATACCAGGTTTTCTCCTATTCAGATGATATCTTTACATGTGCGTGAACATAAAAATAATATATTCACTGTAAGCCGTGGAGATCCTTCCTTCACATGTGAAGATATCATCATGGCTATTGCACTGCTCGGAGATACGAATTTTATCTTCTCGTCATAATAAAAATGTTTAACTCGTTCGCTTCGCTATCAATACTCGAAGATAAAATTTGTATCTCCGCACGGTCATGTATCCTCTACATGTCAGTCCGTCCATCCATGTCCGTCCATTCATCAATCCGTCCATCCGTCCGTCTAGCCATCCGTCCATCTAGCCATCCGTCCGTCTAGCCATCCGTCCGTCTATTCATCCATCCGTCCGTCCATTCATCCATCCGTCCGTCCGTCTAGTCATCCGTCCATCCATCCACCCCTCCGTCCGTCCGTTCAGCCGTCCGTCCATCCATCCATCCCTCCGTCCATCCGTCCAGCCAGCCAGCCAGCCGGCCGTCCATCCATCCATTCAGCCATCCATGGCCTGCGCACCGGTCGCTCTGCGCATCTTTCTGATTGTCCATTCCCCATAATTCTCTTCTTTTGCTTTTTCATTTTAGAGCATCAAAAATTCCTTTGCGTCTGTGGAAGAAGCCATGGAGGATTACGACCAAATGGGTGTGTTGGCGGATTTAGTTAGGGACGTGGCTAATTTATGAACTACAATAATTTTCAAAAATGATTAGTAATAAAACATTTAATATTTTTACATCATTTTTCTGCCTTTATCGTATATCATATAAATTTACTTAAAACCAAAACGTTGTTTGGTACAATAGCTTACCGTCATCTTGGAAAAACTAGCTAGTGCCACACAACAAAATCCATTTCATGGTGAATGTTGAAATGAAGAATATGAGTAACTCAGATCACTAAATTTATGCATGAAGAGCATCGAGCAATTGCTCATAAGAATTTTCGAATCCCATTTTTGCGTTTACTTTCGGTCTATATCATTTCCATTCTCAGTTGTCGCACCAAAACTGTGGAATTCATTAGCATTGATATTTTAAGTAGTTTTAAGTCAGCACTTAAGACTTATCTTTTTTTAAATTAGTAGTTTTTTGTTCATAGTGGTAGTTATTAATTAGTTATTAATTAATTAATTAATTATTATTATTATTATTAATTAATTAATTATTATTATAAGTTATTAATTAATTATTATTAGTTATTAATTAATTAGTTATTAATTATTAGTAATTAGTAGTTTTTTGTTCATTTTTTGTTTTTTGTTCATATTTTGTTAATATATGTAGTAGGCTTTATCTTATAATGAAACTGTAATTAGTTTTTATAAGTAACATTAAGAATATATTGTTGTAAGAGCATTGAGACTATTGTATAATGCTCCTAATACGTCTTTATTATTATTATTATTATTATTATTATTATTATTATTATTGAAAGTTTATCTCTGTATATTATACAGGAAGTTCTGTGGGGAATCGGGCCACAGCCTGTGGCCTGGGGTGCCCTAGTTCTTATAATCTCGCCTTTATCATTATTATTATTATTATTATTATTATTATTATTATTATTATTATTATTATTATTATCATGTTGCGAATTACAACGCTTTACGAACGTTTTGCGAACGTGTTACGGAAGCAAGCGGAAAGAAACCAATTAATGGCTCGAAATTTATGATTATACTCGGGCTTCGTCAACTATCAGTACTCTTAGTTTTGTGGCTTCTTAGTGGCTTCTTAGTTTTGTGGGCAATGTTTTTTTCCGAGTCAAAGAGCTTCTAGAACTCTGCGAGCAATGTTTTTGTTTCTCTGACTCGAAAAAAACATTGCCCCTAAGAAGACACAGAGTTAACTGCGTAGGAGGCTAGTCAATTATCACCTTGGAAG